>WSFP011471207.1:0-17688 GCA_009831015.1 Picea engelmannii
CCCTAGGATTTGGTCCTTCTAGAAACTTTGAAGAATCATAAACAATTATTCTTTCCCAATTTCCTTCATCAAGGTTTGGTTTTCCTAATCATTGACAAAACTTGGGAAGGAATTTGACAGTTCTATAACCTCTGCAATGGTGACTTGAGTGTATTCTTTGAAAAGAGATGAAAAGTAATTAACCCCCTCTTTTGTTATCTCCTTGAAGTTTGTCTCCCATGTACCATCTTCCCTTTATATTTTCCAAATTAAGTTAATATTTTTCCTACAGTTTGCATATCTATGAAAAAACTTGGTGTTGCTATCTCCTGCTTGAAGCCATAAGGCTTTGCTTTTAAGGCTCTATTTGTTTTATTTTTCCAAGAGTAATTCCCTCTATTTATCCTCCAACCTTTTTAGATTTTTTTTCTATTCCTCTATTGAATTTCCAAACCTTTCACTACTATATTGTACTACTAAAACTTCCTCCACTTCCCTCAAGGATTTTTCATCCTTCTAATTTTTTTCCTTTGCCCGTCTTATAGCTATCTTTCTAGATTTTTTAAAATTTTGATGGAACTTTATGGGGTCATGTTTTCTTAATCTTCCATTAAATGGAACCCATACTTATTTTAACGTATTTATGGATTCCTCTTCCTTCATCCATCATGGATTCAATTTTAAATGGCTAGTGGCTTTCTCCTCGATGGGGGCTATTTTTAGCATGATTGGATGATGTTAGGAATCCCCTCCTCAAGAAAACCATTGTTTGATTATGGTTTATTCATCAAGGAAAGACTCAAAAATGAAGCACAATTCATGTCTCTTTTCTATATGAGCCTCTCTAGTTCTCATATTGGTTCACGTAGGGGTCGATTTTGTTGCTTCCACATACAATAGTCCCACTTCTTTTAGTTTTTTCAAAAACTAACCTAAGATACAGTCCTCCTAAGTTTATGGTCCCCAAATTTATGATACTCCTAGATTAAATTTTAGATCTCCTCCCACTGCCACAAAACCATAGGGTAACCAATTCTTATTGAAGAATATATCCCAATAATACACTATGTCCATGCACAATACATATACATTCAGAGTAGAAATTCCTTTTCTAGGATCCAGAGAGAAAAAAGTAGTCCCTAGACCTAAAGTAAAATCCTAGGAATTATAAAAGGTAAAATAACCCTTATTCCAACTATTAATGTCCCCCCCCCCCACCCGACATCCCTATAACGTCAATATAGCTAAATTCCTAGTTTGTGAATTTTTTTGACAAATCCTAAGTAATTTTCTCTCCATCAGTCATATGTTCTTGTAGAAGGATGATAGAGGGATTTCATGCATATATTAGTCTTTTTAGCACCATTCTTTCTAGTTTTTGTCCAACCCTTAGAAATTTAAGATCATCATAATCATTATAAACCCTCTTTAGGGGTATTTTATCTAAGATCCCCTGATTAGTTACAATTTATTTCCACATTTTTTTTATGAGGAAGCTTGTTTTTGTAGTAAGGACATAAAATACTTCCTTCCCCTATGAGGTACTTTTTTCTTTGATTCAATGTGACCCAATCCTCCTTTCACTCTCCCTAGGAAATCCATCATTCATTTAACCCTTATCCTGATATTATACTTCGATAATTTGATTGAGATGAGGTTTCTATTAGTCTCCATATATTCTGAATCTATGTCAATGATGGCCAATGGATTTAAACCCAAGGTCCCTTCAACTAGGATCTCTTCTACCCCAGAAAGAAAGATAAGTGGATGTTGGATGTATGGGATGACCCAAGTTCTACCTTAATTCTCCAACAAAACCCTAGAAACCATTAGCCCTTCTTGAGACCAGAAGGAAGCACTGCGCACAGAGTGCACAATGAAGACTCACCTGAGATGGCTTATGGATGATTGTAGGACCCATATGTATGCACTTGTGGAAGGGATGTTTCTCATGGGGATGTTAGAAATACTTTTCTCTTTACTTCAGTATTCATCAAATCTGTCATTCTATAACCATATTCATTCATTAACATATGTTCTGCGGGAAATCGCAGACTAATATAGTGTGTGTTTCATTTTAATACTACTAGATTCATTCATTTATTCATTATAAACCATTGCAAACCATAAAAGAAACATTCCAAAAAGTGACACAAATTTTTATCGTGGTTCAACACCCCCCTGGGCTACCTCCACAAAGATCTTACATTCATTGCTTCTTTATTATTCTTCATCAAGGTTTTGGATTGTGCACACTACATAATAAGTTTGGTGAGGGTGACAAGGTCGCACAAATTTCCACATATTGCGATCTTACCCTTAATTACAATGCATATCTCTCAAAAATGACTGATCTCCAAAACTAGCTCCACATCTCTCAACCAAAAACAACTCTCAAAAAATAGGTCACTCAAATTATTCTCATGCAATTACTCAACTCTCATGACATAGATAGGATGATCTCCTCAGATGTTACAATACATATTTATACTACCAAAATGGGTTAAACCCTTATAACAAGGACCCAAAACCCTAACCGTAAGTGTATTAGGTTTGTCCACTTTCCAACTTCCTGCACAGGGTTGGTCCACGATCCAACCATTTCCTCATCTCTTTTATGCTTCCCCATACTCCTTTCCTTTGATCTCTGATGCACGCTCCTTTTTTGGTCCCTTTCTCAATTGTTTCATTGATTGTTGCACGTTTCCCAAAAATATCTTTCAGCAACAAGCCCCTAACACTTACATGTCGCTCTTCCTAAGCCATTCAGGTAGTGTTTGGATGCTTTACTGACTTCTATAACTCTTGGAATCTTCCTGAAATTTCTTTAGCTCGAGTTTTTGTCTGTGCGCTCTTCTCAACTGCAAACTCCATAGTCTACTCAATGATTTTATCCTTCATCAAGTCTTCAGTCTCCAAGCTAATTTTCTCAATATCCCCCTTGGTTGTATCAATCTTAGTCATATTTTTTTTTGCTTTCTCTTGCAATGGATCCAGCTGAGCCTACCTCGCATGCTTCTCCACCTGTATGCTCTTTAATTTTTCTTGCAAGTTCTTCAATTCCTACGCATTTCTCAATCTATCTTGAATGGTCATTGTCTTCTGTTTTTTCTTCAAGTCATGCACTACAGTGTTTACTCCATCTTCTTTCTTTTCTAAATCCTGCATTTTGTCATCCTCATGTAGACTCATCCATAACTGTGCGCTTTTTTCATATAACTCTATGATTTCTAGGAATATTTGCGCAATGTTCTCCTTATAATATGTCACCTCATGCACCCTTTTTGATCTGACCTTTTGGTGGAGTGCTTGGTTGTAGGAATTCCATCAACTCTATGATGTGGCTTCTATAGTTCTCCATTTTCTGCGATGTCTTCTCAATATTACCCTTTGTGGGTATGCTCCCTTCCTGCTCATTGTCTGGGATAGTTTTAAACACTTTATGTACCCACTACTCCATCTTCTCGGCGTGTTTCTTTATGTATTCCTTCTCAACTTGCACTTGATTGAGTGTTATCTTCAGTGACTCAATTTTTTTCTTAACAAATTGTAAATATGTGCGTCTGCGCGGGCCATTGATTGAATCTCTTGTGTGACACTAACTTGAAGTGTATACAACACTTTTGTTGGGATCTTGGGCAGTCCCAAGTCCAAGTGATCTATTTCTTTCAATTGCTTTTGCACTGTATCCTCATAAATATGTAACATGTCCTGAGATATTAAAAAAAATTCATTCCCCAATGCTACAATATGAACCGTCTCCTGCGTTGGAACTGTCATTTCCTGGGAAATTTTTTGTGGTTGTGCCTGTTCCTTTTGTTGTGTTGTGTCCAATTGCAGTTGTGACAATGTCTCCTTAACCTCTATCATATTTTTAATGATCTCATCCCTTTGCTTCTCAGCATCGTTCCACAACTTTGTTGCGCGTCCGTGCACCTTTTCGGAGACCATCTCCAGATCATCCTTTTTCAATGTTAGTGCAGGGATGCTCTTGTGTGCTTTCATATTCTTCCTCTAGCCTGTTGTCTATAAGATTGTCCTCTTCATAGACAGAGTCTCTGTATGCGTTGTAGTAGTTGGTATCTCTATGGCTGAGACATCTCCACCTCCTAGTTCCTCCTGTGTAGGAACATAAACATCCTTCTGTTCTCCTCCATTAGTATCCTATGTTTCTCCATTTCTTACTTTTGTGTGGTCCTTCTCCTGCGCTGAGGGATTTGGAATGTTATTTTCTCTTCATTTTCTCATTGTTGTGCTCCCTCAAGTATCGTTAGTGTGCTCTGTAGCCTTCCTCGTATTAGCTATTGGACTATTATATTTATGTGAAGTGCTAACTTATGCTTGTTTCTTCCCTTTTGATCCCTTCTTGGACACTACTGGTACTTTACATTCCTTAGGCCAGTCTTTCATGGCCCATTGTATCTCTTTTTCTATCATACAATACCTCATATGCAACCAATTATTCTCGGGATCACTCTTGGCCTAGATACACATATTTTGTCTGGAAGCCTTGAAATTTTCTACTCCTTTATGGTCTTCCACCACTTCTAGTAGTATCCTCCAAGTATTGGCTATTGTTTCCTTCATCTCGTCAAAATACATGGAAAATATACTTGAATTTCCCTTCCTTTCCTTTGTGGTTGAAGTGTACCTTAATTATGTATATGTTGTTGCACGTCACTTTCCTGGCCTTGGGTAAAAGTCATTGTATTTGGGTTGTTCCAAACCCACCAAAGCTATGAGTATGATCAACCATGCATAATGGAACTCTGTTCCAAGAAATTGTGCATCCTTGCAGTCATCCAAAAATAAGTTCAATAAGTATGGGCTCCAGATGAGTAGAGTCCCCTTCGCGCATTGCACAGATGCTTCTATAACTCTTTTAGGTGCTTCTTCCTTGTGACATTTCCTTAACATTTTGCAATCCATAAACTTAGTTTACAATCTCATCAAAGGTTCACTGATTATGTTGATTATGATAGCACGGGACCCTCTCTCTATACCATATGTTTTCTTCGTCTCCTCTGCCAATGTTTTCTCCTTTGTCTTATCATCCAAGTATTGTGTTGGATTTTCTCCATCTATTGGAAGATTTGTAATTTGTGTCGTCAGATATACATCTATTGAGACCAGCCTATCTATTCATAGAATACCCCCATGTACCAATGCCAATAATTTTTTGACACAGTTGTTTACATCTTTACCCCATCCAAAAAGAGGGATTTATAACAAGTTCATTATCCTTGTGTTATACAACCATGTAATCCACTACTTTGGCTCTAATATTGTCACTCCTGATGAACTTGCTCCCTTGCTCTCCATATAAAATTTTGGCGCAAATTCAAGAAATGTGTCCCTATCTGTTACATCATGATCAGAATACTGCAGTTCCTCCACACATCCTAATAAGTCAGGAAGGATCATGAATCCTTCGGGTATGTGCGGTAATGTCAGTGTAACTTCTATTTGTTTGCGCAGTGATCTCTGTACTAGTTGTTTTCCATTTTTTTTCATCCCTATCGATGACCCTACTTATTGGTGTGCATATTTGTCTTCTTCTGCATCGGATTCTAATGACCTATGACATCCTCCACCTGTACCTGATATTTTGACTGTTGCATTTTCTCTGTGATAGGTTGTTGCGTTGTTTCAGCCTGTTCCCTAGGCTCATATAATTATATACGCTTTTCCTCTTCCCCGTTCAATTATTGTGATGATCTTAACCAAAGTTGTTGTGTAGGGTTTTGTTCTTCGACCGTCATATCAACATCCAATTTCTCAGTCACTGGTTCATGTTCTTCGATAATGATTGGAAAAACTGGTTCAATGATGGGTGATGGGATCACATCCACATAGACGACTGCCCTCGGTTGGATAGGGTTTTCTACTTCTATGGTTTCTTTATCCTGCGGATATCTTGTGACGTTGTGTATCTTCCTTGTAGTTCTACTGGGAGGTCTGACCTTCGGTGGCACCATTCTTCTAAATTATGCTCAAGTTGCTTCTAAATCCTCACTGAATCTCCTTAAAATCTCCTCGATAACACATGTTTGCACCAAGTTTTTTCTCCTTTAGCTCTCGTTTGATCAATAACACAATGAGTATTCCCTTGCAATTTTTTCTGCATTTATAGTTCCTATCATAAATTATTTGTCGTGCGTGTACTTTTTCAATCATCACCTTTTTCCTTTTTCTGGCTGCTCTTTGTTCTATCATGCTGAGTTTTTTGTTTAGTCATATTTTTTTGGCGCATAGTATATTCTTTTTCTATCATACCAATTACTATATTTTATGCGTTGTATCATCTAACTCTGCATGCAAAACCACTTATCCATCTACTTCATCTTTTTGTTTTTTTCTTCTTTTTCCAGTTTTTTCTTTTTTTTCCTCTTCTACTCATTTTTTCTTTTATTTTTATTCTCTTAACTCCTAATATATACACTATGTATAACTCTAATTTTTGTGTTGCACCTACTAAGGGTTATTGGATCGGCTTTCGCTATACATTTTCAGTCAACTGCCATTCACCAATCCTTGAATCACCTTTCCTGTTAAATCATCCAGATGCACAACACCTCCATTTGTGACACACTTTATCTCATATGCCCCTAGTCAATGCATCATGAACTTCCCTGGGTGCTGCAAGTATGTGTTGTCCTAGAGGAAAACCAAATCTCCTTCCTTAAATTTTTTCTTCTTAATGTTTATATCATGCCAAGATTTATCCTTTTCTTTCTGTACTTCCTAATGGAAACTATCTACAATCTTGTCTTCTTCTAATTCCATGAGTTCTACCAATATTTCTTGAGTTGCGCCTATTTTTTTCATGTTTGGAATGGTTGCAATGCGCAGAATAGATGTCAAATATTCCAAAGGGACTATTGGTTCCTGTCCATACACCAATATGAAAGGTGTCTACCCTGTAAGGTTCTTAAAAGAAGTTCTATAAGCCCATAATATTGTTGGTATCTTCAAATCCCAATCATCCTTGTTCACATTGAAAATGTTAGTTAGGGAATTCTCCAATATCTTTTTAAATGCTTCCATTGTTTCATTAGCCTAAGGATGGTATGGAGTGATGTTTTGATGATGTATCTCAAATTCTTCAGTCATTGCCTAGATAGTACTATTGATAAAATGAGTCCCCTGATCATTCATCAGAACTCTAGGACATCCAAACCCAGTAATCACTAGTTCAAACAGGAAGTGTGTTGCAGTTTTTGCGCTGCAATCTTTTACTGTTGTTGCTTCATCCCATCTGGTTAAATATTATGTCATTGTAATGATATATCTTTCTTCTGATATCCTATCTAGTCTATTGATTGGTCCTACAAAATCTACTAGCAATTTATCAAATGCTTTCAGAGTTACCTAAGGTCTTAGTGGCATCTCATCCCTCCTGGATGGATTTCCTACCCTCTGACAGAAATCACAATTCTGGCAATATTCCTTTGCATCCTTAGAAATTGTTGGCCACCAATGTCATGCGTGCAATATCTTATGTGCAGTATCCTTCCCTGCATAGTGTCCCCCAGCTATACCTTTGTGTGCTTCTGCTAAGATAATAGATCATTCATTCTCTATGACACATCTCCTTAGAATGTTATATGCTCCTAGTTTATACAATTTCCCTACAATAAGATGGTAATGTGAAACTCTGACCAACAAATTCTTCTTCTGCACAATATTATATTCCTTTGGGGCAAATCCTGTACTCAAAAATTCAATAATGTGAGCAAAATATTCATCAGCAATCTGTACTGAAAAAAGTTGTGCATCCAAGAAATTTTCCTCCAAGTTGTTTGGTTCCTCTCCATTAGTTATCTTGGATAGATGATTTGGCCCTACATTCAATCTTCCAAGCTTCACAATTACTTCAAATTCAAACTCCTGAAATAACAACAAGCATATACATATTCTTCCCCCCAACATTGGCTTGTTGACTAGGTATCTAAGAGCAGAGTGATATGTAAACATCTTAAAGTGTTGTCCTAACAAATAATGTCTGAACTTTTGCAATGAATAAACCATAACAAAACATTCTCTTTCTGTTGTATTGCAATTCTATAATGAATCTAAAAGCTTCCTGCTTGTAAATGCTATTGGGTGATCTATATCACCTTCTCCTGGTTGTGTTAATATTGCTCCAAGCACTATTGTAGATGCATATACATGAACATGGAACTCCTTTGACCAAGATAGAAACACCAGAATTGGTGTTGTCACCATTTTATCCTTCAATATATCCAAACTCTATTGGCACTCATAATTCCATGGATACTTAATGTCCTTCTTCAACAATTTCTCCATGGGTGCAGTAATTTGTGCATATCCCCTTATGAACTTCCTATAGTAGCCTGTATGACCAATTATACTTTTTAACTAGCGCATTGACTTAGGTGGTGGTAAGTTAACAATGACAACAATCTTCGCAGGATCTACCAGCAAACCTTGTTTACACACCACATGTCCTAGTAAGATCCCAAATGTTGCATTGAATATACATTTTTTAATGTTCAAGGACATATGACACTGTCTACACATGTCTAACATAAACCTTAACACTTCAACATGATCCTTCAATAAGATAAATAATATCCAATCATCCAAATAAACTTCCAAAACTTATAAATAAATTCTTTAAATGGGGCTACTACTACCCTTCAAAAACTAGCAGGGGCATTCTTCAACCCAAAATCCATCACTTTGTACTGATATGACCCCCATTATTTGGAAAATGTAGTCTTATGATGATCCTATGGTGTTATTTTGATCTGGTTATACCCTGAAAATCCATCAGTAAATGAATATGCTTATGTACCTCCTACATTCTCCAATACTTCATCTATAAATGGAGTAGGGAAGGGATCATGCAGACATGCATCATTCAACTTCCTCAAGTCTACACAGATATGTATTACCCATTGCTTCGTTTCCTGCACTACCATAGGGATAATCCACTCAGGTTATTCCACATGTTCTATTACACCAGCCTCTATCATTTTATCAATTTATGCCTTCACTTTCTGCTTATACACTGGATTCAACCTGTAAGGTCTCATTCTTATCCGTCTGGCATCTGGCTTCAGAGGGATCTTCATTTCTACAATTTTTCCTGCTACCCATTTCATATCTAAAAATGTTGGTGGAAATAGGTTTGATCTAGGAGGATATCGGTGGCCACCCACCTATTCCAACTAGCTCAAAACAGTTTGTTGGCAACTTACTTATTTTAGTAGTTTTTCAGGTCCCAAATTTCTGAGGCCATTTTGAGGGCCTAAACAACGTTTTTTTCATGATGGGGCACCTAAATGAAGGCTAAAGGCTCTAATTGAGCCTATAAAGTGAATCTCCTCATCAATACCTTTCAAACGAGCTATCGTGCGCCCTAAATGAAGATCGTATGCAAAAGTTATGACATTGAGAAGTTGATGTACTAACTTACCCCAACAAGCCCCACATGACTTTTGGCACTTCATCTCCTAGGGTTAGTTTTTTGGATGTCTAGGGTTAGTTTTTTGGCGAATGTATAGTTAATTTGTTCTAATCCTTGGGGCATTGTGCGTTAAGAAATCTCGGGCAGTTAAAGTGACCTCAGACTTATTGTTTGATTGAAACTTATTTAATTTTCTACCTTCATTACTTCTTACTTGAAATCCGCTCAAGGTTTGCTATGTTGCCTTCCATAATTATTCGCGTGAAATTTGAAATTGCCTTCTTAATAAAAATGACTGAAGTCACCATAGTAGATCCCCTACTTCCTACTAATGGAATTTAAACATTAAAACGGAGAACAAAGTGTTTCCATCTTGTCAATTTTGAAATTTGGAAGGTAATTCCTTCTGCGTACTTAACATGCATTGATTTGCACTGATCCTTATGAAGTCTATTAATTCAGAATCTCTATGATTCATTTTCAATTACACTTATGTTCGAGGTGTTAAATTCATTAATATATATAAACCACCATAAATGGGTTATCATTTTTTTATGCACCTACATCATAGAAACTCCAATTTAACGCTTTTAAATTTAGCCAGTCTGTTTCGTTTCTCCAGTCCGCCTCCAACAGATTCGATGAAATAAATTGTTGGCATGTTTACAGGAATAATGTGCTTTTCATTGATGAAAATAAAAACAACAAACCAAACCTCGAGAGCGCAGAAGATGATAAAGCTCAGAAGAGATGGTGATTTCCAGAAGTGCAGACGAGGTCCAAGAGACGGACTCGCAAGAGGAGAAACATAGAAAACCTTCTAAGTCTGAGAGATCAAAAGCTCAGGAGGAGGAGTGACAGTGGTTGTTGGATCACTGATCCAAACAACCAATAACCATCGGATTTATTTAAATGGAAGGACAGGATAAGCAAGGGCTGAGATCTGAGATCTCGATCACCCGAATTTTCATCAGTCGTCGGATCGAGATAAATGGAAGGATAGGATAAGAAAAGATGGAGAGTTGTTGGATTTAATCCAAGGCAAACCTGCATCGCATATAGATCGAGTCATTGATCTAAGATTCGGGTCTAAATATGTGAGGAGGTTACGCTCCAGAGAAATCACTTCGAGAGTTTCAGTTTGAGATCTGAAATCCTCGAAGTACAGAGAGCCAAAGAGTCGGAGTAAACGTCAGTCGTTAGATAATTTTAAAGTGGAAGGAAAGGATAAGATAGAAAATCAACATCGCAAAAAGATCAATTTGTCAATCTAAGAACATGATCGACGAACAACATTTATTTTGGTTCTAAAAGTTGTGAGGAGGTTACTGTTCGGAGATTCTCACTTCAAAAGAATTGGCGACTTGAAAATTTGAAATAGTCGAAGTCCCGAAGGCCGAAGGCCAAAGTCCCAAAGTGAATGAGGATCCATTTCAGCAAGACTACGCCAACAAGGACATGTGGCGCAATTAGACAATGACAAGTGTCAAGTTGATTCATAATTTTAGGTACGTGAAAATCACAAATCCGAGTGACATGTGGCCGCTACTAGGCTCATGACACGTCATCAAATGATGTAAGTAAGTGACGTCACTTCGGGAGTTTTACTTCGAGATATTTACCACCAGCACTTTCCCAAAGTTCTGAAGTCCCAAAGTGGTTTGGGGTCGTCCATCATCGAGGAGGACAGGTGGCGTGACATCCACAACTTATGAAGTTTGTGGATGGGGAGAACGTGAAAATCATCGAAGACAAATCTTGACCATTTATCATCAAGGGGAGTATGTGTCAACTAATCAAAGATTTCGGAGAAATCTCACTTCAAGGATTTCCAGTTGAGACTTGAAAATTTTGAAGTTCGGAGACGCAAAAGGATCGTGATCGTTGATCCGAAAGGGACACGCATGAGTGGATTGTCAACTACGGGAAAAAGCAAAGGAAGGTTGAAAGGTTAGAAATTTGAGATTTTCGAACCCCGAATACCCGAAGGGACTGTGACTATTGATTCGAGAAGACCACGCGTCGTTAGATCATGGATTCCTGGTGAAATGCTCCAAGAGCAAGCGGAGTTTGAGAATCGAGACTCCTGAATCTCAAAAGGAGAAATCGATCTTGTTTGTTGGTTTGGAGGGCCACGTGTCACTTGGTCGTTGAGACCAAGGATCGTGTGTGGATGGAGGAAAGAAGGCAGGAAAAGACAATAGATCAGATCCGTTGATTGAGGGAATGTGTCGGAGACTGTGAGATCGACGATCACGCCTGATTGTGGGATCAGAAGTTTCTCGGAAGTTAATTTTCTGAGGGCGGGCCGCAATTGAAACCACGGTATCGAAGAAGGGGTACGTGGAAATTGAAGGTAGATTGCGGGGAGAAAAATGGTTAATCCCAAACCACTATTGGACGCACCTGAAACCATTCGCTTATGCAAGGACGTAGCCCGAGGTCACATACAATAGGAAGTTAACGAGAAGAGAGATCGCACCCACAATCATGTGGTCATGTGAAGTTAAATCGCCCAAGGTCATATCGGAAAATAGGGAGCTAGTTCTCGCTAGACCAAGAACGTGAAGCGCCTTTTGAATAGGCGTAGGGTCACCGCCATAGGTCACATGAAGGAAGGGACTTAGAAGCCAAAGAAGAAAAAAAAACTGATTGGTTGTAACTACTAGAGAAGACGAAGAATTTTGACTGACAGAGAAGTAAGAGATTCTCAAGATAACTACCAGAGAATCCAAAGAACCTTGAATAACAGCCAGAGAAGATGAAGAGTTTGTGTGATGATCAGGCAGACGACTCGACGTGTGAAAGACATGCAGAATAGAGAAGAGACAAAGTGTTTTTTGGGGTGTGATGCATGTGGGTAGGACAAGACGCAGTTCATAATTTGAAGGGGAGATATGTGGTGCAGTGAAGAGCATGCAGAGGAAGCACAGAGCATAAAAGGCAGAAAAGAAGTTGAACAACAGGCAATGTTGAGCACAACAGGAGATAGAGCAGAGGATAGAAGCAAAACAAGAGCATAGAAGATGAAGAAGGCAGAGGAGACATGGAGTTGTAACAGACCATATGAGAGACAGAACAAGTAAGTAAATTTTTTGTAAGATTCAATCAGGGTGGTAGGGTGGTGCTAGGGAGGATTGCAATCCTCTAAATTCTAGTTAGTGCTAGAAGATATTCTGGGAGTTGGTGCTTCCATCTAGTGGGTGTTAAAGAAACCTGGGAGTTGGTGCTTCCATCTATTTGGTGCTAGAGAAATCTGAGAGTTGGTGCTCTCTACAAGTTGTAGCTTGCTATCAAAGGTTTTAGCCTCGTATTTGAGTTGGAGCTCAAAGACAGTGATGTACATGAAAGTTGGAGCTTGATTGGCATCCTAAGAAGAAGAGGTTTTCACCCTTTATGGGTTTCCTCAGGAAAATCGATGTCTTTTTGTATTCTGTGTGATTGATCATTTTATATCTATGCATGTTAAGTTATCAGCAACACATTAAATAATAATCTAGAAAGAATCAAAAAGGGAAAAAGTTTCAAGATTATATACATAACTGATTCACCCGCCCCCCCCTCTCAGTTATATTTCCAGCAATTGGTATCAGAGCTGGTGCATTTGATCAAAGGTAGATCCATAATCTTGAACATGACTAGTCATGATGGAAGTTCAACTAATAGACCCCCTCTGTTTGATGGAACAAAATTTGCCTTCTGAAAAATAAGGATGAGAACACATTTAATGTCTTTGGGTGTTGATGTTTGGGATGTCATTGAAATGGGATATGTGAATCCTGTAGTCTTGGCCTCAAAATATGATAAGATGGAGTTTAGGTTTAATGCAAAAGCAATTAACTCCATCCTCAGTGGACTTGCTGAAGTCGATTTCGTCAAAGTCATGCACTGTGATTCAGCAAAAATTATGTGGGACAAGCTAATAATAAGTTATGAAGGTAATGAAAAGATGAAAGACGCAAAACTTCAAACTCACAGACTGAAATTTGAGCAGTTAAAGATGGATGAAGACGAAACTATCAGTAAGTACTTATTACGTATAGAAAAACTTGTCAACACTATGAAAGGCCTAGGTGAGATGATAGTTGAATCGTTTCTAGTCCAGAAAATATTAAGATCTCTTCCTAATAGATTTAACTCAAAGGTATTTGCTATAGAGGAAATAGCTAATCTCAAAACGTTGACACTAGATCAACTTACTAGAACCCTAACTGCTTATGAAATGAGAATCACCAAAGGTAAATCCACTACAAGAGAGGCATCTTTTAAAGTAGAGAAAAACACAGACTCCGATATAGATGAGATTGAAGCAAATTTTGTGAGAAGACTAAAGAAAGGATCAGGCAAATACAAAGATAAACTTCCCTTCAAATGTTTCAATTGTGGTAAGATAGGTAATTTTGCATCTAAGTGTCCTCACAAAGGAAAGGATCAGACATATGACGATGAAGAGAAGCACAAACACAAGAAGGTCTATAAAGACAATAGTTTTAAGAAGAAAAACCTTTGTGTAAACAATGATGATGATCCCTCAGATGATGAAAGCAGTGACTCTTCTATTGAAGATAAAATAAATGATATCATGCTTATATATTTAGAATATCTAAACACTAAAGATAC
This sequence comes from Picea engelmannii, assembly GCA_009831015.1. Taxonomy (NCBI): domain Eukaryota; kingdom Viridiplantae; phylum Streptophyta; class Pinopsida; order Pinales; family Pinaceae; genus Picea; species Picea engelmannii. The sequence goes on from WSFP011471207.1 coordinate 14,036, forward strand.
AGGAAGTGAGTTCGTTGATTGTGAAGAAGTAGTAGATCTTGAAGGAGAACTTGTCAGTGCCATGGAAGAGATTGATAGACTCAGAGAAAAGAAAAGAAAAGAAAAGAAAAGAAAAACAATTATTGCTCATGTATGAGAAAACATGCAAGGAACCATCTGAAGAAATTAATATGTTGAAGGTTAAGTTAGAAGAAGCTAAGAAGATTGAAGACATCCTCAAACAGCAATTGAAGGAAGCTGAAAAAAAAGGTGAAATATTGGAAGCTAAAGTAGTGACTGTCAGAAAAGATCTAGAGAAATTCCAAGCCTTATATCATTAGAATCCGACAAGTATTAAAGCCTCAGAAGGATTAGCCTCCATTCTGAATCAGCAAAGGAATTCAAAGTTGAAAATTGGTTTGGGTTATGAAGAGAGATCAAGTAGTGGTCAGCCAAGAAACAAAGAATCCATCAAGTTTGTCAAATCTACAACCATTGACAACAAAAAATCTGCAGAAACAAAGGAAGAGAATCAACCACCAAGGAGGAGTGAAGGAAAAGCTACCAGAACTGAATCTGTAGAACAAATAAATAATACACCCTCTGCTCAAGGAAATCATCAGCATGGAAGAAATCGATCTTCTCAAATAAGACAACCATTTTTCAGGTACAAATATTTTTTCAATGGATATTGTTTTTACTACTCTAACTTTGGCCACAAAGCTGTAAATTGTTCTTTAAGATTTAGACATGAGCAATCAAGACAGACAAGGAATAAATACCTGCCACAACAAAGAATGAGACAGCCAAGTAACAAACAACCACAGACTGCAAATCATGTGATGGTTGGGAAAAAGACACTAATTAAGCATAAAAATTGTTATGATCCTTTATTCAATGAACCAGAATGTTACATCTACCATAATTATGGACGTAAATCTGCAGACTGTCGCTTAAAGAACTATAAGCCAGATTCAAATAACAAAGCTGAAAACATCAAGGTTTGGAAGAAGAATGAAGATAACAAGTGTGGATTGGTGTTGTCATCTCAAAGACAAAAATACCCCTGGTATATTGACAGCGGATGCTCCAATCATATGACAGGTGAAAAAAGTAAGTTCCTATCACTCAAGGAAAATAAATCAAGGAGTGTGACCTTTGGAAATGATGTTCCAGGAAAGATCGAGGTATAGGTCTAGTAATCTTAAGTAATGGAAGAAGCAAAGATCAATATGTATTATTTGTTTATGGTTTAAAGCATAAAATTCTTAGTGTCAGTTAGATATGTGACAGAGGATGTGAAGTCACTTTCACTGCCAAGAATTGTAAAATAAAGATAGTAAACATAGGAGAGTTGCTTGCAAAAGGGGTTAGAACCGAAAACAATGTATATGTTTTGAAGGAAGATAAGAAGAAATGTCATTTAATCAAATTTGATGAAATTTGGTTATGGCATAGAAGGCTTGGACACCTGAATTTTTATCATATTGTCAAACTTAATAATGAAGGTGTTGTGAAAAACCTTCCAAAAATATCTAAGCCTAATAACTTTGTATGTGAATCATGTCAAATGGGGAAGCTGACTCATGCTCAATTCAAATCAATGAGTTTCACATCTTCAGAGAAACCACTTCAAATTGTTCATATGGATATGTGTGGACCATCGTGAAAGGAAGGTACTAGAGGAGAACGTTACTTTATGCTAATCATTGATGACTTCTCCAGACTTACATGGGTTGCCTTTCTGAGAAAAAAATCTGATGTGTTTGAGAAGTTCAAAAATTTTAAGGCATTAGCTGAGAATCAGACAGGAAGGAAGTTAAAGGCAATTCGCTCAGACAGGGAAGGAGAGTTTATGTCAGGAGACTTCAAAGAATTATGTGACAAACATGGAATTAAAAGAGAATATACTATTCCATGTACTCCTCAACAAAATGGAGTTATAGAACACCAAATAGATTAGTTCAGTAGATGGCAAGGGATATGATGAGTGAAATGGACATTTCACAAACCTTCTGGGTGGAGGTTGTTCACACGGCTGTTCATATTCTAAACAAAGTGCATCTAAGGCAGAACAGTGATAAAACTCCATATGAGTTGTGGTTTGGTCAACCTGCATCAATCAAGCATTTCAAAGCATTTGGAAGTAAATGCTACATCAAGAATAATGATGATCGTCTGGGAAAATTTGATAGTAGAGTTGATGAAGGCATATTCTTAGGATATGCAAGGAACAGTAAAGGATACATATGCTTTAACAAAAGAATGCATAAATCAGTAGATTGTATTGATGTTCGAATTGATGAAGAAGCTCCTGTAAAAGATCAACAGAGAATAAGCACTAAGCCAGATGAAAAATATGATGAGAATAATGAAAATGAAGAACAACAAATCTCATAGTCACAAGAAGATGATGAATCGAGTGGAGAAGAAACACCTAGACAAGAAGAGTCAGGACAACAATCAGCATAAAATCCTTCCTCCAGAATTACTCAAAAGAATCATCTTGAAAGTTAGATAATTGGTGAGAAAGATAAAGGTGTACAAACCAGGAGAAGGATAATCAAAGACATCGAGAAATCACATATAGCCTTCATATCCATGGTGGAATCCAAGAACTTTAATGAAGCTAGTAAAGATGTAAATTGGTTAAAATCAATGAATGAGGAGCTAGACCAGATTGAAAAGAATGACACTTGGGAACTCGTTCCTAGACCAGCAAATAAAAATGTAATAGGATCAAAATGGGTCTACAAAAATAAGATGAATGAGCAAGGAAATATTGTAAGAAATAAGGCTAGATTGGTCTGCAAAGGATATGCTCAAATAGAAGTATTGGATTTTGATGAAACATTTGCGCCCATCACATGATTAGAAGCTATTAGAATGTTTCTTGCCTATGCTTGTCATAAACAGTTTAAAGTCTATCAAATGGATGTCAAGACAACTTTTCTAAATGGATATCTAAAAGAAGAAGTCTATATGGAACAACCAGAGGGTTTCCAACTATCAGATAACCCTGACTTTGTCTGCAAGATAAAGAAAGCCTTATATGGGTTGAAACAAGCTCCTTGTGCATGGTATTATAGACTGGATAAGTATCTTCAAGGAAAAGGGTTCAAGAGAGGAACAGTTGACAGCAATCTATATATCAAAACAAAGGGTAATGATTTTCTCATTGTGTTGGTCTATGTAGATGACATCATCTTCGGAAGCAATAATGCTTCATTGGTGTTAGGCGAAAATATTGTCGTTTAATTTCGTTGCAGTACTTGCCCAACTATTTAATTTGTCAATCCGAGGTTCGTAGGCTTACGAAGCACACGCACTATATATGCAGGACTGAAGTAGAAGTAATATAATCTAAATTTTTGAAATGAAATTAATCTAGGAAAGCATTGAAAGACTAACTAGGAAAGCAGGAAATTAATCTAGGAAAGCAATACAACATGTGAAGAGTTGAATGACAAAAGACATATGTGAGCTCACACAATAATGCTATCTCAAATTACATTACAATAATCAAATGACAAATCATGAAAGCATGACAAATGAAAGAATACAAATCAAAGCTAAGAATCCCCTTCTAAGACTTCAAGCTAATCTAAGTCTAATCTCTCATCTCTAACTCCCCAAAATGAAGAGAGAACACTCTCTTTTATACATGAGAGTCT
>WSFP011471208.1:0-17688 GCA_009831015.1 Picea engelmannii
CTATGATGAAAGGAAGAATTTGGAATATTCAGAGCATGGAATCTATAGAAAACTCCATGGACCCAAGATCTAAAGAGAAACATGAGGAAGAACATGAAGATTCCAAGAAAGAAAGAGAAGCCAGAACAACCAGTCATTGTATTGAGAATCACAAGATTACCAGCCTGATATGAACTCACTAAAAGCAATCAAGTAGAGGAATGGAAGGTTGTGATGAAGAACAATGTATGAAAGACTTATGAATGAAAGCATTGTGAGATCCAGAACTAGAGGTTCTCCCAGATGGAGGGAGAAGACTATGATGATTGCTTGTTCCAGTAAACCAGACATACCTCTACATGAGATATTATATCGTCCACAATATCCATGGGTTGGATTTTACATCAGATGAATGCAAAGACTTTTCTCCAAAATAATTGATCAAAGAACGTATGGCTTTGAGGTATACCAGGAAGAGACCTTTGTATACAGATGGAAGAAGACAAATTGGTGGAGAACCTCCAATGCACAGAAGAAGCACGGTGAAAAACCTTCTATAACAAAGATATTGTATCAGAATGGTTACTCAGAAGCTTAGAATGATGGATTGCTAATCCATGACAAACCCTCATGATGGAAACAAAAGTACCACTTGGATATGTTCTAGTTTGACCCTTGCCACGATGTTGTGAGCTAGCAAGAAACAAAGAGGAAACCAACAATGTTTGATCAGAGCTATATGAAGCCTTCAGAGAATACCAGTGTTCCAGACAGACTGAAGTACATTGAGATCAAGCATTACACTCTTCATGATGAAGTCCTAAAAGGAGAAAGTGGTTCTCAAATATATATCTCCACAGATGAGCAGATGAGCATACATTTTGGTAAAGCCTCTGTCCAAGATAGAAGAGTTTGTGTACTCAAGCTGGAGCTTGTGGAGACGACTTCCCTATTGAAAAAAGAAGAGATGAATTCCAGGTTGAGAGGGAGCACTGATGTGTATTGATTTATGGACATTCATTCTTCAGTTTGAAAAATGGTCCAGGATGAGAAGTTCATTTCCATTTTGGAAAGTGGTTTGAGATTTCTGACGGACAAACATTTTCTAGTTCGAAAAATGGTCCAGATTGAACAATCATTTTTGTAATGAAAATGGTTCGATGGATTGCTGATGTAACATAGACAATGATTTCCCATTTTGGTTAAAATGGGGAATGGTCTAGGGCAGTCTCTCTTCATGAGGGTTACTCAAGAAGACTGGCCCGCCTCGACGGACAACGATTTCCCATTTTGGTTAACATGGGGAATGGTCCATTTTGGAGGTTGGTGCAGGACAGTCATTCCTTAGGGAAGATTCATTCTCTCCAGGTTGCACTTTGTTTAGTGACAAAGGAATAGCCTAGGTTGGGGAATGATCCTGGTTCAACAATCAGGGACATGCATTCCTTAGGGAAGACTCATTCTCTCCAGGTTACACTTTGTTTAGTGTCGGAGGAATGGCCTAGGGTGGGGAATGGTCCAGGCTCAGAAATCGGGATAGTTATTCTTGCTTGCTTGAGAAGAATAGTCTAGATATATCATCATTGATGTTTGACTTTCTGAGGGAAGATTCTCTTCCATATCTCACAGAAGTGAGTGGAAGAATGGACCAGATAATTCAGTTTATATCATAACAATGTTTTCTATGCAGGTTGATATCAGATGATTGTTATGGAGATTGTTTGTCTCTGGACAGTAGATGCATGCTACTATGGTGGATGTGTTCCACTGATTATGATTATATGTCATTGATCAAGTATCTGTGTGCTACTTGGTGTGGTAGTGTACCACTGGATTGTGGTTTTGTACTACTATGGATAGACACAGTTGTGTTCTATTGAATGACATTGTTTTGATTTCCTTGAAGACTATCAGTAGTGTTGGAAATGATTATCAGCTAGATGGATGATCAATGGACAGATATTTCCCAGACAAAAAATGGTCTAGGACATTTACTCTTCTAGGACATATGTCCGGATTAGAAGAATGGTTCTTGTGTCACTCTATGGAGTGAATGACTTATCCATCATCATGTCTCATTACTCAGATGGAGTATGGTTTCAAGAGATGAAGCATTTTATGACACTGGTAGTGATGATGGTGCTCATGATCTAATCATGAGATAGTTTATATGACTATGTTGATGCTACCGGGTGAATGGTATGTTTGTGCTCAAGACCATTACCTTCAATACCTCCCTAGCTAGGAGGGAGTGTTGATATTGTGGTAGCTACGGGAGGTATTTACCTCCATGTGTAAACTTGACGAGAATAGAATATTCTGGAAAGCAAGAAGAAACCCTAACGAGTTGGCTAATAACCCTAGAAGACAAGAGGATAACTTGTATTAGGTTATTAGCCTCCAAGAGAAGAAGTCGGCTAGAAGAAATATTATATATCAAAGAATTAGTACCCAGAATGAGAAGTCGGCCCTGGCAGTCTGCCAGATTTAGTATAAATACAGGAGGCCAGTCTTCATTCTGGCCAGTATTCTCAGAATCGTAGAGAACACTTGTGCGCACTGCAAATGGGCAGTTTTGTGCGCAAGTTTGGAGGAGAGATTTTGTTGCAACTGCTGCAACTAGCAGATTTTGTTTTGGCTTGGACTATCTCTTGGTTATGGTTTGGACTATCTGATCAGCTCTTGTTTGGTGCGCTATCCTTGGAGGAATATGCACTACCCTTTGTTTGGATATCTAGCCTAGGGTTTTCTTCCGGAATGATTCTCTGTCAAGGTTAAGGTGCTCGGAGGGTGGCTTCAGCCTATGGTTGGGTGACAATAGTGATATTGTCTATGGTAAAATGAGCACATCCATTATATTCTAACACTTCCCTCGCTAAGAGGGAGTGTTATATTTTTATCTCGAGAGGTACTCCACATGTTTTGTCTTGTATGTGGATGTTACCTTATATTTACACTACCAGTCACTTAACTTTGTAATGTTTTAAGCGGTTCCTTTATTAAAGTGACTTTTTAATAAAGTGTACCTTCTAATTTTAAAGTGACTTTATTTTCATAAACCACTTATGTAATAAAGTGAAATCACTTTAATATTTTAACTAATTCATTTTGGAGGGAATGGATCATTACCCTTGATCTTGAAAAAGACAAGATCTAATCTTGGCCTTTGGATTTAGGGTTGGGGAAGGTGAAAAGACACTTTGGAGGGAAAATGTCATTTTCAGATTTATAAAAGAATGGATTGGGTAGTGTGCAAGACATGTTGAGACTACATCGAGAGGAGATTGAGAGATATTTTTTGAGTAATCTTGAGAGAGAAAAGTGAGCAGCAAAAAGGGCACGTTTTCCAAGGAGCTAGGGCACAAATCCCAAGAAATATTTTTTTATGTGTTTTTGGGCCAAGTTATTTTTCTGCTGTGGGAGGTCATACTGTTCAGATCCATACAATCTGTATAATTCTATACAGTCCGTACGGATTTGGCACGAAAATTGAGGCAATTTTGGGTAGGGTTTTTGAGGCAGATTTCAGAATCTTGTTTGTTGTTTCTGGGAAATATGGAATAGTCCATGTAGCTAAATATTGGCATAGAAATCGAGGTACAGAGAAGGCCTTACAACAATATGGATTTGGCATGGAAAATGAGGTAGAATTTGGTGGGACTGTTTTGGTGTTGTGAGGTATTTTCCTTGGCTGGAAATGTGTACTTGGTGTTGTTCTGTACTTTCCTGAAGATGAATAATAATTTCTCTCTCTCTCTCTCTCTCTCTCTCTCTCGTTGGGTTACCCCACATTGGGGTTTTCCCTGACATTTGCCTAAATTTATGAGTGTTATGGGCTGCTTTCCAATGTGTTTATTTCCGCTGCTATTTTGCTCAACAATGTGTACTTTTTATTATGGTAATTTCTGAATGTGGGTTTAAGGCATTTATGAAATTTATGAAGACAATTATCTCTAGGTTGCTTAGTGTTTGACAAAAATTTCATTTGCTAATTTTTGTCATTAAAAATCTACATTATCATCCTTCTAGTCTTCCTTGAAATGCTTCTTCGTAATGAGGGTGTCAATACGATTTCACATTTGATGGTCTTCCTTCACTCTGCACATGCATTTCATCTATCTTTTTTTTAGTGACAATGGTATCCTCGATCATCTTTTATTCATCTTTGATTACTCTATCCTTCAAGATAATACCATCATATTTGGCATGTACATCCTCTAGATGGAGTTCAACGTCTTCAAGTATCTTTTGTTAACCTTCTTGAATATTGTCTTATTTCTCTTTTTGAAGCTGCCATGTGACCCCATATATCAAATTATGTCATCCTTATTCAATTCTGGCTTGCATTTCTGACTTAATCTCATTCGTATTTAAGGATTCCTCAACCTTCTTGCAAATTTCCTCTTGTGGTAGTTTGGTAGATTCTTCATCCAATATTCTTATATCTTCATTATTTTGATAGTTCTTATTTTCTTCTTTCAATCTCTTAACCTCATCCAATATTTTTTTATTATGGCTTCATAATCTACATATCTCTTCATCTTTCTTTTTAAAATCTTCCCTTGATTCATCTTTTTTCCACTTGCCTTTGCTAGTCTTTTCTTGCTTTAGGTTCTTATCCTCCTTAAGGAGTGATTCATTAAGGGATATTATCTTATATATCTCCTCACTATTCTTCTTAATATATTACTTTTCTTCTTTTAATTTATCTTGAATTCTATACATTTCCTCCATTTTTGTATCCCTAATCCACTTATTTGAGAAGATTTTTTCAAATTCTTCTCCTGTGGAGTGGAGTCTAGTATATTAATCAAGGATTATCCAACACTTATGAGCTTCACCTGAAAAAAAAAAAGATAACCCAAAAGGACCTATACCAATCCTCATACAACATTCCTTTACCATCCTCAACCATTCCCTAGTACTGATTTCATCTTTATCTTCATCTCCACTAAAGTTAGGTATTGTCATTGATTCTTAATTGAGGTCTAACCCCAATCATTGAATTAAAAACTCCGTATATTAAGGATAAATGTCTCAAATAGTTATAATCTTTGTTCCAATATTCTCTTCTATGTGTTATATTTCCAATTTATTTTGAATCATCTCAATCAGACATTCCAATCAAAAGTTATGATATTTTTAAGTGAACATACCTTCGAAACTCTGATTTGGAATCTGTCCTCCTCGCCGAGCTTACTTATGATGTATCTCTGCAATTTCGACTCTTCTCAATCTGAAATTGTGACCTGTAGTACTATGAAATTTCATCTCTACAATGCCATAGGTCTGACCAAAATTGGATGTGCCAAGTGGAAGTTATGATAACTTCCCCATACCTTGCTTATTTTTGGCCTTTCCAGTAGAGAGAACTTGTACAATGTGCCCCGTGCACAATAATTGATATAAAATTATGAAAATTGTACCCTAAATAGTATGTCTTGTCCACTATTCAATGCAACTGGTCTCATGAAATTTGGATTCTCTATTAATAAATTATGGTTGTTTTACCTATAACACATGTTTGATACTAGTCAATAGTACTAGTCAGATACCCTATCTTCCACATGGTGTATCTACAAAATTAGGATGACCGAGAAGTGAAAAATTTGATCAAAGATACCTTGATAATTTCTATAAATATCCTCCTAATTTCAGGGTCTGAAACATTACATAAATTTTTTTATAGTGAAAATTACGTGATGATTAAATTCAGGATGATTCCAGAACCCTATCTTACACATACTATATCTTCTAAGTTATAAGGCCACAAGAGTTGAAATTTCAACCTCATGTACCTTGATCCATATACTAAATATACCCCAAGTGGTTTCTTATGACACTTCGTAGAAAAAACGTTATAGAGAAAATTCCAAGGCTTCTCAGATGCAACAGTGAAACCCGAAGACCTTGAGCTCCCATTCCAAATGTTATGATCCAAATACTCAAAATATCATAAAATAATAGAAGCACACACCATGTACAAAATGTAAACATGGATAACAACTCTAATATAGATAAGTTACACAATAAATCCTTAAAGAATAGGGGAACCCCCTCCAAATAACCAAATACCATTCATACTTCACAATTCACATCTCAATAATGAATACATGATCTCTTATATATAGCTATTCACACTTGCACATGAGGCCCCTTTAGCACTACATCGACCCTATTACATATGTATTTACACATTAAATGTATAGGCCCATATATTCCCCCCTTGGGGTCATATCATATACATTTAGCCATAGATATGCCCTCCTTGGGTCATAACAATGGCCAACAGATGTGGACTTAAGTACCACTTGTATTTCCTGCATGTATGAATCCCCAACTACAGGTTTATGCGCACAACGATAGATCTTTATAGATTTAAGACGCTGAAATAAGTCTCTACCCTAGAAAAAAAATTAACCCCCAATTTTCCACTGAGGAGGGTGCTCTGATACCACTTGTAGTATTCCAGATATAATATAGTATGCATAATAGAAATAGTTCAGCTAGAAATGGCAGATAATAAATGATATAATCAAAACAATACTAAAATAATACCAGACTGAGCACTTTGATTACTTATAACAATGCTCACTTGCCTCTTCGAGGGTGCAACCTCCAGCAAAGTAGAGCTCTATTACAATAATATTCAAGAAAATATTTATCATACCCTCTACTTCTATTTATACTCTATCTATCCTCGATTATGAAAAGATAATCATGGGTCTTGAGGTCTCTTAAGCCATTAATGTTATTTTTCCTTCTAACATTACTACTCACATATCCATTAGGAAAGAAATTCAAAGACATCAACGTTACAAATTGTGCATGTTGTTCCTTTTTCCACACATAAGGAGAAATAGGTTTTCTATATTTTCCATCACCATATTTTTCAACCCAAAGATTTTGAGGAATTTTTAGTTCTTAAAGGCCTAGGTTGTTGGATTACTAAGAGGGTGGGGGGGGGTGAATCAAGAATAGAGAAATCTAATCCTTTTTAACCATATAATGAAAGTGTTATATCAATGTAGCACTATCATCCAATATTTGTAGAGTAAATAAACAATGAAAAAATGAACAATCATACACATACACAGTACACCAGTGTTTTTATGGGGAAACCCAAAGCGGGAAAAAGGCACATAATGATTTTTATTATATGTATTGAATAATTACATTCATTGGAAGCACCTAATTCCTTTGTTTTCCAAGTGCATCTGGAAGGATTCTCCAACCCCCTAGTTTCTCAGGCTACAACCTGAGGGAAGCTCCAACTCCCCAATTATCTGGATACCACCAGAAGGAGGCTACAACCCCCTATGTTCTCCGGATAAAAATGAAAGGTGGATACAACCACCTATCATTTCCCCATCCAACCTCCTTGATGTATAATTATAATGATGGAACCACTGTCACACTATCATTGTGAGATATACTGCTGTAAACATGTACCAATAAACCTGCACCAAACAACTTGTACCAATAACCTGAACCATGTATCAACCATGCATAAACCTATACCTCAAACTATGATCAACCTGTACCATAAACAAGTGCATCAACCATGCACCAACCCATACCTCAACCTACAAACCTTGCTTAACTTTAACAACAAGAGACTAGCATTTTCATTAAACTTTACTTTAGTCTCACATGACTAGTTTTGGATTAGTCAACAACCCTAACTTGAAATAATCATAACTATGTATCTGTAATGAATAAATATATGAAAATAATACACAATATTTTTCAATGTGTTTTATGCAATTCCTCCAAGTGTCACTACTTGGAACCTCTTATAAAAGGAGTTATATAAAAAATGACATACCTTGTTGAATTCTACCTTATTCTAGAGAGTGAACTTGTAGAGTGTGCCTCGCACAGAATATTCGTTGTATGGATGTGAAAATTTTAAAAATAATACTACATACTTTACTATAACCAACCCATTTTCTCTTATTGAATTTGGATCTGTTATGAATAATTTATGACATTTTTACCTGAAACACCTGTTTTAGACTAGTGTCAGGACTAGCCACAGACCCTATTTTCCACGTAGTGTAACTCCAAAAATACAACGACCCAAAATTTGAAATTTGTACCACAACTACTTGGATATGTTTTCTCAATGGCCTCCCAATTGCATTGTCTGAATCATTCTATAAACAAATTTATTTTGAAAATGGTGAGATGACCTGTAAATAAGATACCTTCGAAAGCATCATCAAAAGAATTTATCCTCCCTTGAATTTCGACCTTCTTTACTTCACCTTCCCTATGAAATTCATCTTAGATATCCTTTGGTTACCTCATTCAAATTTATATATTCAATATGATCAAGTGTAATTAAAATGAGAGAGCCTTGCTTCTTATTTATACTTTCATGTAGCTTCCTCAAGGGGTTACCTTTTGACCATCTTAACCCAATTTCCTTATTTTAGGGCTAACCCACTTCTAACCACTTTCCATAATTAGAAATTTCTCCATTAAATTTATTATTTAAATAATCCTCCTTGACTTTGTCACTTCACTTTATTATTTAAATAAGCCTCTTTGACTTTGTCACTTCACTTTATTATTTAAATAATCCTCTTTAACTTTGTCGATCCTCTTTGACTTTGTCGATCCTCTTTGACTTTGTCACTTCAATTTATTATTTAAATAATCATGTTTGACTTTGTCACTCCACTTTATTATTTAAATAATTTATTCTTTGCAAGAACTTTGACTTCTTTAACCTTTTGGGGCTTCAAGCCAACATATGAGGGTCCTCCAAATTCATAAGGCCATAACTCTCAAACTGTGAGGAGTTATGTGCCATTCCACGTACCACCGGAAATGACATGATATGTAATATCCATATAGAATATTATTACATACAAATATATCAAAATTCATACCATTATACATCAAACAAACTTGGGTCCATTACCCAAACCTTTGTGCTATCAGAATTCACTACCGAACTTTCTTCAAGGGTTGACATCAATGACAACCAATAATCCATACCAATTGTCCATGAAAATGAGCCAACTGTCTGAAAATACCCCCCTTTGGAATTCATGGTAACACCAACATTGATGGAAACACTTAGTCATGATAACATTCATTCTTATATTCCTCATCAATGTTTCTATCTCTCCCCCCTTTGAAATCAATGGAAAAGCGTATCTCCCTCTGGGGCTGCTCGCACTGACTGAAATCTCCTTGGGTTGCTCCCCCTGTCTACATGCCTCTATGATCTCTCTCCAAGGATTTCTATCCTGCATATGATAAATCTCACCCCCTTTTTCATCAATGGAAAATGTATATTTCCATTCGACGCTGCTCCCCATAACTAAACTATCCTTGGGGATACTCCCCCCGACTGAACTCTTCCTAAAACTGATCTCCCAACCTCAATTTTCCAATTTATGGTGCTTCCTCATGTACATATAAGATATATAAGATAAGCATTCAAAAGCATTCATTTTGGAGTAGAAATTACTCCTAGTCTCTGGCGAAGATACTCAAAAGGATTCCTGTGGAAGCAGTTTTGTATAGATGTTTTCCACTTGTTCTTTTGTGCCCACATATTCAACTCTGATGTTATTCTATGCAACCTGTTCCAGTAGAAATTGATACTTGATTGGAATGTGCTTTGTCTTGGAGTGCATCACCGGGTTCTTTGAGATACTGGTGGCACTTGTATTATCACAATAGATTGGAATGGGCTCATCATACTCAACCTGTATATTTGTAAGAGTTTGTTTCATCCATAGAACCTTTGTCGAACATGCTGCTGCAATATAATTTGCCTCGGTTGTAGATAAATATACTAATGATTGTTTCTTGCTTAGCCATGATAGTAAACACTCACCCAAGTAGAACACTGCTCCACTGGTGCTTTGTCGGTCATCAATGCAACCTGCCCAATCTGCATATGCGTAGGAAATAAGGGATATATCGTTTCCTTTTGGATACCATAATCCAAAATATTTTGTTCCTTTGAGATATATGAAAATCCTCTTCACTGCTAATACATGTGATTCCTTTGGTGTTGTTTGAAATCATGCCACCTGTCCAACTGCCTACATTACATATGGTCTGGATGCTATCACATATAGTAGGCCACCAATCATTGACCTGTATTGCCTCTGATCTGTAGACTTTGAATCATCATCTTTTTTCAACTTGCAACTGGTTTGCATGGGCGTGATAACTGGTTTGCAATATTCCATACCGAACCTCTTTAACATTTCTCTGATAAACTTGGTTTGAGAAATAAAAATTCTTTGGTTTCTTTGATGTATCTGAAGACCCAGAAAGAAGGAGAATTCTCCACCTAATGACATTTCAAATTCATTCTTCATGTCCTTTGCAAATTTTTGTCTTAACCTGTCATCAATACTTCCAAAAATAATATCATCAACATAAACTTCAATTAATAAAATACTATCTTGAGTTACCTTGATGTAGAGGTTGATGTCTGCACTTCCTTTTCTAAACCCTGCCTATTATAGATATTTATCTTGTCTAGAGTACCATGCTCTAGGAGCCTGTTTTAGACCATACAAGGCCTTCTTTAATTTACACACATAATCTACATTCTCTGACAACTGAAATCCTTTTGGTTGTTCAATGTAGACTTCTTCTTCAAGTTACCCATTCAGAAAAGATGATTTTATGTCCATCTGATACACTTTAATATTTTTGGAGCATGCATAAGCTAAAAGCAATCGAATTGCTTCCATTCCGGAAAATGGGGAAAATGTCTCTTCAAAGTCGATTCCTTCAACCTGTGCATATCCTTTACATACCAATCTATCTTTGTTCCTTGTAAGCTATCCATCTTAATTCAATTTATTCTCGTATACCCACTTTGTGTCGATCACATTCTTATCCTTTGGTCTTGGAACCAATTCCCAAGTGTTATTTTTCTCTATTTGATCCAATTCTTCATCCATGGCCTTATTCCAAAATTCATCCTTACTGGCCTCTTTAAAACAATTTGGTTCAATCGTAGATGAGAGTGCTAGGTGCGTTTGTTCTGGTGAACATATTCTTCTTCTAGTCTCAACTCATGCATCTTTGTTTACGATAATCTGATCTGGAGGATGATTCTTCTGTATTTGTCTGTTAGGTGTCTTTGGAGGCACTTGTTGAACTTGCTCTTCATCTTCTGTCGGATCCTCTTCATCTTCCCCTTCTACTTATTTTTCATCTTCTTCTTCTTCTTCATAAAGTTGTTCCATTGATTCATTTTCTTCTTCTTTTAATTCTTGTCTACTTGTTTCATCAATTGTTATGTTGAATCTTTCCACAACTTTGTTCAATCTCAGGTTGTAACACTTGCATGCTTTCCTTGTACTTGAGTAACCAATGAGTAATACTTTGTCCACATGAGAGTCAAACTTTCACATTCTTCCATCTTTTCTTTTGATGTAGCATTTGCTTCCAAAAATTATGAAGTGGTTAACATTTGTTGGTCTTCCTTTCTATAGCTCGTAGGGAGTTTTGTCAGTGTTGTTTCTAAGAATTACTCTGTTTTGAATGTGAACTGTTGTATGCACTGCTTGTGTCCAAAATATATCTATCAATTTGGAATCCATTAGAATTGTTCGAGCCATTTCATTTACTATCTTGTTCTTTCTTTAAACAACTCCATTCTGTTGAGGTGTCCGAGCAACAGAGAATTGCCTTTTTATTCCATGCCTACTGTAGTAGTCCATAAATTCCTTTGAAGTGAACTCTCCTCCATTATCAGATATCAAGCATTTGATTTTTGAATCCATTTCATTTTCAACCATTTCCTTGTATACCTTGAAGTTTTCAAAAGCTTCTGACTTATTCCTGAGAAATAAAATTGCAGTCATTCTTGTATAATCATCAACTAATAATATAAAGTATTTCTCACCTTTTAAACCCTTTGTTGTAGTTGGTCCAACTAGATCAGTATGCACAATTTCTAGTGGTCTTGTCGTTGAATAGTCTTTTGATTTAAACCTGGTCTTTGTTTGCTTTCCTTGTTGACAATGCTTGCATAAAGTGTTGGCTGGTTTCGTGATCTGGGGAATTTCTCTAACTACTTCCCTTTTGCTAACTTTGACAAGGTTATCAAAATGTATGTGACCCATTCTTCCGTGCCATATCCAAATTTCATCTTCCTTTCCCAGGCAACACTTTTCATTTCCAATTTCACTTAATACATATATGTTGCTTTAAGTTCTTGCAGCTGTTGCAGTCAATTTTACTGAACCTTCTTTTCTTTTCTCGTACTTTTGTGAATCAAAAGTAACTTTATGACCTTGGTCACACATTTGAATCACACTTATAAGATTATGTTTCATATCTTCTACTAGTAGAACATTTTCTACCTTGGTATTCTTGTTCCCAATTCTGACTGTGCCTTTTCCAATGATTTTAGCTGAATTATCATTTCGGAAGGAGACCGATCCATCTCTTTCCTTTCTTAATGTAAGAAATCTATCTCTATTACATGTCATGTGTTTTGAACAACCACTGTCAACATACCAACCATGCTTATTTTTCTTAGCTTGTAGAGCGAATGTGCATGCTTCTTTTCTATATTGATTCTGCTTTCTTATCCATGTCCTTTTCTAAGGTTCCTGTCAGTGATTGTTGTTGTTCTATTGTGGTTCTCTAGGAGGGACTGTCATTCTGCAATATTTGTCCATGTGTCCAAAGTTGTTGCATTTGTAGCATTCCACTTCAATGCTCAAAGATTGAAACCTGTTGTAACTTCTTCTCTGTGTTTCACTAGGCCTTCTTGGATAACTCTTTTGTTTATGAATTTCAAAGTTATTTATGTTCCTATTGTTATCTCTACAATTCACAACTTTATGTCCAAAATTATTACATGCATAACATAAAACAAAAAAGATAGCTTGATACTTGGGAGTTGAAGATCTTCTGAAATGTGGTACTCTTATGAATCCTTCTTCTTCTCGAGGCCTATGTGTTTATGTCGGTTGTTGATTCTAAAATCTGAATCTTCTCGGTGGAGGAGTGTCCCTGTAATTTTCTTTGTAGACCTTCCTATCGCCTTATTTTTCTTTTGAAGATCCTTTATTAATGTGACAATTTCTACTTCCAAATTTCCAATATTCTCGTCTCTTCCTTCTAGTTGTTCTTTGAGTGCTTCTTCAATTTGAACCTTCAAATTTGTGATCATTTTTTCTAGTTCCCAGGTGTCTTCTTTCTTGTCTAGTTCCACTTCTAGTTTCTTGTTTTTCTTGTTTTCTCTTCTGATAACTTCTATGGCACACAACAATTCTTCTCGGTAGTCAACTTCTGCCTCTTCATATTCTTCTTCGATCTCTTCATATTCTTCTTTGGAGTCTTCTTTATCAGAGTCTTCTACTGGCATGAATAGAACTCTTTATGTCTCACTGTCATTGACTTCATCTTCATCTGATGATGAGATGTCTTCTTTGCTACATAATCTTGTCTTGAAAACTTTATTTGTGATTCTTTTTCCTTTATATGTTTGTTTTCTATTTGAGTAACCTTCATCATTTCTCTTTTTCTTATGAGGATTTTTTTTAGAAAAATGACCAATACCATCACAATTAAAACAAATAAAAGGAATATTACCTCTATACCTGTCGTTGGTTCCCTTGTTCAATCTTATAACAAAGTTGGCCACTTCTTCATCATCTTCTGAGACGTCACTACTGCTGATATGTTCTTTTTCTTTTTTCTTTCCCGTTTTCTTTGAACTTTTGGATGCTTTGAAGGTTGCTTCTTTTATATATGGATTTTCCTGTTAAGTTCTCATTTCATACGCTGTGAATATTCCATGTAGTTCATCCATCCTTATTGAGTTTAGATCTTCTCTTTCTTCTAATGTTGATATCTTAGGGTTAAATATCTTAGGAAGAGATCTTAGTACCTTTAGAACAATTACAGATTCTTTGATTTCTTCTCCCAATCCCAAGATTGCATTTAGTGTTTCATCGACTCGTAAAAAGTAAGCTACAATGTTTTCATCTTCCTTCATATTTAGTTGTTCGAACTGACCTCTGTAATTTTCAATCTTTGTTGCTTAGACTTTTGAATCTCCTTCATAAATATTTCGAAGTTTGTCCCAAATATGTTTATCAAATTTACAATGTGCAACTTTGGTGAATATCGATTCTCCAAGACCATTCAGAAGTGCAATTGTGGCTTTGAAATTATTCTAACCAAGTTTCATAGCTTTGTCATTTGTCGATGGAACTGCTGGCACTGTGTATCCATCTACAATTGATTGCCAAATTTCAAATCCCTGTGCCTGTATATATGTCTTCATACTTATGCTCCAAAAGGCATACTTATGTCCATCAAATTGTGGTATTCTATTTTTACACATGTTGTTTCTCTCCATGATCTACCTTTCAGTGGTTAAACTAATTTTTGAAGGAACCTGCTCTGATTCCAATTGTTGGATTATTGAGAGGGGGGTGAATCAGTAATAGATAAATATAATCATTTTTAACCATATAATGCAAGTGTTATATTAGTGTAGCATTATCATATAATATTTGCAGAGTAAGTAAACAATGAACAAACGAACAATCATACACATACACAATACACCAATGTTTTTACGTGGAAACCCAAAGCGGGAGAAAACCGCGAAATTATTTTTCTTATATGTATTGAAGAATTACAATCATTGGAAGCATCAAATTCCTTTGTTTTCTAGCTACAAATGGAAGGAGGCTCCAACCCCCTAGTTTCTCATGCTACAACCTGAGGGAAGCTCCAACTCCCCAATTCTCTCGCTACAACTAGAAGGAGGCTACAAATCCCTATGTTCTATGGCTACATCTGGAAGGTGGATACAACCACCTGTCCTTGCCCCGTCCAACCGCCTTGAAGTATAAGTAGAATATGGAACCACTGTCACACTATCACTGTGAGATATATTGTTGTAAACCTGTACCAATAAACCTGCACCAAACAACCTGTACCAATAACATGAACCATGTATCAACCATTCATCAACATGTACATCAACCTATGATCAACCTGTACCATAAAAAAGTACATCAACCATGCACCAACTTATACCTCAACCTGCAAACCTTCCTTAACTTTAACAACAAGAGACTAGCATTTTCAACAAACTTTACTTTAGTCTCACATGACTAGTTTTGGATTAGTCAACAACCCTAACTTGAAATAATCATAACTATGTACCTGTAATGAATAAATATATGAAAATAGTACACAATGTTCTTCAGTTTGTTTTATGCAATTCCTCTAGGTGTCACTACTTGGAAACTCTTAGAAAAAGAAGTTATAGCAAAAATGACATACCTTGTTGAATTTCGGCTTATTCTAGAGAGCGAACTTGTAGAGCGTGCCCCACATGGAATATTTGTTGTATGGATATGAAAATTTTAAACAGAATAATACATACTGTACTCTAACCAACAAATTTGGTCTTACTGAATTTGGATCTTTTATGAAGAATTTATGATGTTTTTACCCAAAACACCCGTTTTAGACTAGTTTTAGGACTAGCCACAAACTGTATTTTCCACGACGTGTAACTCCAAAAATACAATGACCCACAAGCTGAAATTCTCACCACAAATACTTGAATATGTTTTCTCAATGGCCTCCCAATTTCACAGTCTGAATTATGCTAGAAAAACATTTATGGCGAAAATGGTGAGATGACTTGTAAATAACATACCCTAGAAAGCATCATCAAAATAATTTATCCTCCCTTGAATTTCAACCTTCTTTACTTCACCTTCTCTTTAAAATTCGGCTTAGATATCCTTTGATTACCTCAGTCACCTATAGATATTCAATATGTTCAAGTGCAATTAAAATGACAAAGCCTTGCCTCTTATTTATACTTTCATGTAACTTCCTCAAGGGGTTACCTTTTAATCATCTTAACCCAATTTCCTTATTTTAGGGCTAACCCACTTCTAACCACTTTACATATTTAGAAAGTTCTCCATTTACTTTATTATTTAAGTAATCCTCCTTGAATTTGTCACTTCACTTTATTATTTAAATAATCCTGTTTGACTTTGTCACTTCACTTTAATATTTAAATAAACCTCTTTGACTTTGTCACTTCACTTTATTATTTAAATAATCCTCTTTGACTTTTTCACTTCACTTTATTATTTAAATAATCCTTTTTGACTTTGTCTCTTCAATTTATTATTTAAATAATTTCTTCTTTGCAATAAATTTGACTTTTTTGACCTTTTGGGGCTTCAAGCCAACATATGAGGGTCCTCCAAATTCGTAAGGCCACAAATCTCAAACCGTGGGGAGTTATGTGACGTTCCTCATACCACTGGAAATGACATGACATGTATTATCCATCTAGAATAGTTTTACCTGCAAATATATAAAAAATTATACCATTATACATCAAACAAACTTGGGTCCATTACCCAAACCTTTGTGCTACCAGGATTCACTACCAAAATTTCTTCAAGGGTTGACATCAATGACAACCAAAAATCCATACCAATTGTCCATCAACCTAAGCCAACTATCTGACATAGGCATGGTGACATTGTATCATATGCTCCAAAAAGAGTTTCTATAATAGAAAAAACTATGTTTTTCTCAATATGCATAAAGTCAACAGTATGCCTAATGGTTATATGCTTAAAGTATGACAACTTATAGAATATGCACAATCGTTTTACACCACTATCATTGAGTGGATACCTTTTACTACCAAGAATGCCACCATTTTCAATAATATTCAATCTTTTTTCTGCATTCTGAATAATGTAATCACTTGTTATTGTTGGTGGAGCTTCACGATTTTAAGGTAAGCACAATGTCCACAATAAACACACTTATGAAAACTACTTGAGTTCCTCACAAAAGGTTTAAAGATGTAAGGTGGACAACCATGGTATCCATGAACATTGAGACTAGTCAATGTGCCATATATAGGAAGATCATGTATCATAAGAAATAAAGAATCTCTTTAAGTGAACTCGATTGAACCATTGTCCCTTAAAATTTGAATTGCTTCAATTCCTTTCCACAATTCTGCTGGCTCATCAAATAATGGCTCTAAATAAACATCAATTGTATATGAAGTCACACTTTTATTTTCTAGTATAATCAATGACAACATCAAGAAAAATGATTTGGTTTCTAAACATGGAGGAAAGTTATAATTTATCAAAAACGTTGGCTAAGTTGACCATTTAGTACTCTGATATGAGAATGGTTTCACCCCACCTAGAGATAAACCCAACCTTATATTACGAGGATCTTGGGAAAAATCGGTCCATTTGTTGTCAAATTTGATCCACATATTAGAATCAACCACAGAACATTGTTTTCCATTGGTGCTCTTATTTTGGACATGCCATTGCATAAGCTCAGCAATGTCTCGACATCTATACATTCAAAGTAACGATGGGATTATTGGAAAGTGGCGAAGAATCTTTCTAGGCATTGAATTTGATTTTGACCTTGATCTATACCTCGATTCTTTACATGTTGGGGATTCAGTCTCACTTGATTTTTTTTTGCAAAATAATACAAAACCATTCAAACATGTGTGGATGTTCTCATACCCTAATCCTAGCTTAATGATTTGTGCTTTACATGCACTCCTTTTGTTTGGGAATGTGGAGTCAGGTGGTAACAACCAATGTAACAATGCCAATAACTCATACAGACTCTAATTTGTTCAACCATGAATTGTTTGCAAATTAAGAA
>ML877800.1:0-17687 GCA_009831015.1 Picea engelmannii
GCTCTTATCAGCGTGGTACGACGATGGTTGTGTTTTACATTACGAAACGGTGACTCCTTCACAGTGTCGTGGGTCAATAATCTACCAACTCCTTGCCACGAATTGACACGACCTCACCAATCTCAACGCTCCAATTGGGCAGACAATTTGGCTCTGGTCATATCACAAGTGATCTGTCTTCTCATCCACGGATCTTATGCTGTAATACCATACTATAAAATTAACTATATCTTACATGAAAATGGTTGACAATGTTATAATAACATAACATATTTGTCCAAGCTAATAATAACCAAAAATCCTATTTTATAACTTAAATCACCAAATGTTTTTAATGCAGATGTAAATTTTATATTCTAAATCACCAAAATGATTTTAATACATATGTAAATTTTATATTCTAATAATATTATTATTAACACATAAAACCTATAAAACAAAACCATATCTATGCATATACCATGTAAAAATGTATATATTTAAAAGAATATAAATGACATTTAAAAATGTATATATTTAGAAGAATATAAATGACATCTACTTTCTAGTAAAATTTAAGCATACCCTAACTTTTAAACTAAATATATTATCCTATTTATTTATTTTTAACAAAGAGGTGTGGGAGACTCTTGGGAGACTCTTGATCCGAGAGCAAATCCAATAACTTCTTATGATTAGGGTTTGGGCAATGTTACAAATAATATTGGCAAGGATTATGTCCTTTGGGAAGCATCAAATCCAATAGCTTTTTATGATTAGGGTTTGTGTAATGTCACAAATAATATTGGCAAGGATTATGTACTTTGGGAAGGTATCAAGTTTGTGAGATAAATGAGAATCTTCAAACTTGTAGTTTTTGGCGATTTTATGATTGTAGATTTATAGTTGGAAATAATATCTTGAATGAGATCATGTCTTGTTCTCTTACTTTCAGTTTGAAGAAATTCAAATATTCCCTATTAAACATGAATTCAATACATGTGTTAACTATTGGGTTAAACTTGGATCAAGGTTAAATGAGGGTAAGGTTTTTCAAGTGTGCTTTCCCTCCAGGATAAGGAAAAGTTGAATTATTTCACCCAGTAGTGGAACTCTATCACCTAGCTAGTCCCGTAGTTTAACTTTCTCCCTCTCTCACTCACTCAAAGTAAGTAGTCGCCTCCACCCTTCTTTTTCCAGGCTCTGCAGGACACCTCGAGGTTCTATTCGGCCCGTAAACTCTTATTTTACTGAAGTTTAAATTAGGTAAGGGGATTCTCCCCATACCATAACTAAAATGCATTGAGCTTTAATGGGAATGGACAAGTGGCAGGGCATTGGTATGGGTCATTGTGTGTTCGAGCAGCTTGCACATATGAATGACAAATATATTGATTGAAGCATTCATGATAATATGTGTGAAGGTAGTTTCAAGTGAGGGATGGCTCTGGTAAAGAACTTCACTTATTTTTCAGAAAGGGCGATTCAGAGGTGCTCCATGGGAGTTTTGAGGTATTGTCTCGGGGTGCTCGTGGGTCGATTGTTACTAGGGTCGAGTGTTCATTGGTGCAGATCTTCACTCAATGCTGGATTCGAATTCGACTTTGACTAGGCCTCCCATGGTCTCCATGTTTATTTCCTCCTTGTCTATGTTATTGTCAATAATGGAATTGGTGTTGTTAGTGGGGTGTGGTTTGGAAACCCTATTTGTCAGTGTCGAGTAAGGATGAATCCCAAGTGGAGTGAGATAAAATGAATTATTTGATGGCACAAAAAAATTGTTGGGGGCGAACATCATGCCACTTCAACACATCTTGGCAAAACTGGTGGAATTGGAGGAAGCAGTTGCAAACATATTGAATTTCCTTAGGGCTCAAGTACAATGGATTGATGGTTTGGAAATAGAGTGTCAATACCTCAAGTATGTGGTTCTTTCTCATCATTCACATTTGACCATAATTAATCAGGCTTCAACAATGTCTCGCTTGGGAGGAATTTGAAATAAAAAAATTGGGGGTTGTGACACAGTGCCAATGGATGCTGAAGAAAACTCTCCACCACTCAGTGGAGAGCACGAGGTCCAAGATAATGAATCTATACATCATTAAATGTTTTTCAAAATATATTTTTTCGCTAGGTCAATATGTTAAAAAAGTAAGTATGTAGTCGGTTTGTATGGAAATATCTTAGGGAGATGTTTGTGCTTTGTAATATGCTAGTAGTAATAGGAAAATCTTTAGGCCTTAACCTATTTTTAAACTAATTTTGACTCTATGTTCGCAAAAAATATAAAGTGCAAGGAAACACACCATTCCATAATCCTCTGCCTCACATCCTTACTCCTTGTCCACTATCCTTCTCTTGCATTCATGAAACTTTGAAAAAATCATTTTTGAAAAATGAGGCAAGTTTTCTATGTATCAATGCCTTAAGCTGCAGTTTTCTATAGGCGTAGGCTAACTCGGGAGCAATCTTCCTTCCGAGTGTTTTTTCCAGCGGGTCCTCCAGCGGTGCAGTTTTAAATTTCTGGCCAATCCAGAACTTTGGTCGATTTTATGAGCATCTAGGTTGGTTTAAAATGGGGCAAAACCCCCGGGGTAAGGTCTTGAAATGCATGAAACTTTGATCGTGGGAAACTCAGGGTACCCCTGAAAACTTGGCCGGATTCAGGCCCAATTTCTGACCTGAAAAACGGGTTTGTTTGCTACATGTTTAGCCTACTTTGTTTTCTACATGTTTTTCTATATGTTAATTGTATTCTGACATCTATTTTATAGGGCGTTGGCTAAACGTTCTATTTTTTGGGTTTTCTGGCAGGAATTGGCTGGAATCCGGCAATGTAAATTTGGACAAAATCTCTATTTTATGTTGTTTAAATTGTCTTTCTGAATGTATAAATGGATTCAGCGGGGCACTCGGATTATACAAACTTAGCCTCTCAAATCTGCAGATCCAACCATTCATCACCAAATTTCGGACAAAATCAAACGAAAAAAATGACCAAAAAAACCCCAAAAAGTAAAACGTTTAGAGCACTACATTTTATAGTGGCTGTATATGCACATGAACAACTGTCAAGTCGACTACATATTTAGTAATGTAACCTGCTCCTTCACTGTGTATACAGTGTGAAATGTATATATGCAGATATCCATTTCTAGATACAGTAAATGCTCCAAAGGTTACTATAAGAAAGCACCTGAAAAACTATTCATTTACTGCAGTGAATAAACGCTGCAAAGCTTGATACAAACGACAACACAAAAAAATACGACTCTGAACGTATGACGTGTCAACAACGTCTTAGAACCTGATGTCTGCCGTAGGGCACTGTAAAGAACGCAGTACTAAAGGCTGAGAAACCAAAAAAATGTTACGTAAACTAACCCAACCGATTATATACAGAAATTATATATATATTAACATCTGATCGGTCTTGTCCAGGCATGAAAGAGCTGTTGTTTTCATGATATTCTCAACTGTTACGCTATCAATTGCAGAGAGACAGAGAAGGAATTATATAGAGACAGCAAACGCAGTGCTCGACACACAACAGCACAGCAGAGCAGATAGCAGACGTGAGAAGCCAACAGATGCATGCATTGGAAACAGATCCTGCCTTCCTTTCTTTGTTTTCTGTCAGTTGCAGGAAAGGAATAAGATATTAAAACTGCAATTACTGATGGCCCACTGTCTCGGTTTTCATAGGGACAGAAAAGGATTGAATGAGTTCGAATCCCAATGATGCCGTTATGATTGTGCGGGTAAACCTAATAAAAGTTTGAAAATTTGGAGACCTTTTCTCAGCATTTACGACACCATTAATTATTTTAATTTTATTTTTCAAATTTAATAAAACTTTTCCTTGATTGATAGAATTTTGTCATAATTTTTAAAACTCATTTAAAACAAACTTAAATCTTTAGAATTAATAAAAAAAAACTTTATCTAATTAAAAAATACATTTATAGAATTATTAATAAAAGTGAAGTGATGCCATAGAGTGCCATGGAATATGTATACTTGTTGCTTGTAAAATAGAGGTGCTTTGTACAATTACCATTGAGAAAAAATAATTGGGTTAACGTTGAAGATGTTGAGAAGAAGTATGAGGTTTATTCTTGGAAATGCAAACTACTCCAACTCTTACCTATGGTAAAAAACATGTGTGTCGATTTGTAAGGGGAGCTAAAAAATCAAGATAACTCATGTGGTGGAAGACTATTAGGGAACAACAATTGAATGTTTTTGGAACTAGGTGAAGTTGTTTTATACTTAGGAAATGGAATACTAAAGGTATGTAGGGGGATAATGGTCCTACCATGTAATGAGAAAAAGAGAACTCATTGATAAATACATACACACATAAAACCAAATACCTAAAGTGAACATACCTAATAGTAATAAATTTGACAAAGGAATTGGAATCAAGCAAGAGTGGTAATTGTGAGCCATCATACATGTTAAATGGATGGAGAGATAGGGGATCCTAGGGAAGTTGTTCGGAAAACTGAATGGATCACCATTATGAAGATTGAAAGATGGTCATCCTCACAATGTAAATGGTTAAAAAATCAGAACTTCTAAGCTCACTCACAGGCTCGAGGAACTTGGTGACAGGATCATAAGAAAGGAGTGTGGTCCATCATGCCACACTATTTGTACTAGTGCTAATTTGGACGTGAGCTATATGGAGCCCACAACATTCTATAGTGAGTTGTGCATGGATCTGTGAATGGATTTCGATAGCGAGAGAGCTAGGTAAAGGGTCTTGACTTATGCTTGTCATTTATGTATTTAATGTTTTTATTATGGTAGTGAAAAGGATCGTATGACCCCTTTTTGAAGGAAGTCGTTGATCTAGATTTATGAACAAAACGAAATGAAAACATAGATCTATAATATTAACACAAAGATACACTAAAACTTGACTTCTATTAAATAAGAAATATGTTGAAATTGTACAAATGCAAACTGAAACAAGCTTGCTAGAATGGTGGAAGCTTATCTTTGAGAAGAGATGTGACGACTATGCTCATTCGCAAGAAGATGAGTACAATGAGGCTCCAGAGGCCTTTTTACATCAAACATGAATGCCAAAACCCTAGACATCCAAAAACCTAACCCTAGGAGATGAAGCGCAAAAAGTCACGTGGGCCCTGTTGGGGTAAGTTGGTACATCAACTTTCTGGGGTTGTAGCACTGTGGAGGACCCAAAAAATGTTGTTTAGGGCCTCAAAACGACCCAGAAAGTTTAGGACCCAAAAAGCTAGAAAAAAATTGCCAAGATATAAAAAAAGTAACTGCCAAGATGAAAGTTGTATGTGAGCCAACTGGAAGAGGTGGGTGGCCACCGATATCCACCTAGATCAATCCTCACTCCTTAGGAGGCAATGGTCTCCATTGCGTTGAGTTCCCCCATCAGATGAGGAAACTTTTGTTGAATTTGGCCCCACATGAGCCATTTGCCTTGGTGCATGACTTGCCTTGCTTTTACAACCCGATAAACCTGAATTTTTTGTTGGTGAGTGCCCTTGACCTGTGTGTCCATGATCTGATCAGTGGATGCTTGTTCCATGCAATCAAAGTTGAGCTCTGTCGATGTCAACTATTATGCTATCTCTAAGTTGTCCAATAAGGGTGGAAAGTATGGCCGAAGGAGGTCCACATTAAACACTGGATGCAAGCCAAGGAAGGGGGGAATGTTGAGCTCAAAAGAATTGTCACCCAAAACCTTGGTGATGGTGTAAGGGCCATAGTGGAGTGGAAGAAGCTTCCAATGCGGTCTTGTAAGGATCTTTCTACAAGTGCAACAAAACTTTA
The DNA here is from genome assembly GCA_009831015.1 of Picea engelmannii. Lineage (NCBI taxonomy): Eukaryota > Viridiplantae > Streptophyta > Pinopsida > Pinales > Pinaceae > Picea > Picea engelmannii. Next base: position 5,803 of record ML877800.1, read on the forward strand.
TCTCCCACCTGAAACTTCTGTGGCACTTAGTGTTGATCATGGTGCTGCTTGTACTTGGCATTGGAATTCTGCAAAATATCCTGAACCTATTGGTGGATGTGTTGGATTCACTCAATGAACTGAGTGGCTTTGTCAGCTTGGGTTTGCGCATGGGATGATTTTTCCTATGTGGATGCAAGGGGTAGTGCAACATCCATGGGACCCAATGGTTGAAATCCCAACCCCACCTGAAAGGGGATGTGATCGGTTAAGCAATGCATGGCTCTGTTGTAACCGTGTTGAACATAGGGGAGACTCTCATCTCATGTTCGGATGATTGAAATTTTACATACGCAAAATATGCATGATCATCCTGTTGACGACCTTGGTTTGGCCATCCGTTTGGGGGTGGAAGGCCGTGGATTTGGTGAGCTTGGTGTCCAGTTGTGACCAGAGGCCTGAACATAATGTGTTGAGGAACCGATTGTCCCAATCATAAATGATGGTTTGTGGTATCCCAAAATGTACCCACACTCGTTCGAAGAAGAGCTTGGTAGTGGCCTCTACTGTGATGCTCTTCCTACAGGTGACCAAAATAGCCATCTTGGAAAATCGATCAACAACCATGAAAACATAGTCATTTCCCTGCTTGGTTGAAGGAAGGTCTGACATGTAGTCCATCGATATGAATTCCCAGGGCTTGTCGGGAGTAGGTAGAGGGGTGTCCATGCCTTGTTTCTTAATGGTCGGTTTGGTAATGGAGCAGGTCGTGTAGGACCTGATATACCTGCTAACATCCTGTCAGAGTTTTGACCAATAGAAACATTGCTGCAACATTGCCACTGTCTTCTCTACGCCGAAGTGTCCTACCTCCCAACTGTAGTGAGATTCCCAAATCATATTTGCTTTCTCGCTTGATGGAACACATAGATGGCCCAGATGGCACAACAACCCATCCTGCAATGAAAATCAATGACAACTATGTCTGTGCCCAACATCTAGTAGGTAGTGGAGAAGTCAGGATCTCGCTCGTAGATTTGGGGCCATCCAGAGGTCTCATGTCCGCAGGAGTGGAGCATCGTGGTTATTGTGGCAACTGGAGGTCAACTAAGGAAATCATCAATGCGGTTTGTGCTCCCTGTCTTATATGTGATGTTGAGATGGAAATGCTGCAAGTATGTGGACCAATTATAATGGCGATCATTCACAAATTTTCCTTGTGTCTGCATGAACTGCAGAGGCTTATGATCAGTATGGATGACTATCTCCTTCCCAAGATTGTAATGCCTCCACTAGTGGCAGGATTATACAATGGAGTACATTTCTTTGTCATAAGTGGGGTACTTACAGACAATATATGATAGTGTCTCACTATGATATGCCAAGATATGTCCATGTTGAGTGAGAATTGTGCCCACAACATAGCCTTAAGCATCTGTCTCAATATCAAATGGTTGTTGTAGGTCAGGAAATGAGAGCACTGGGGCTAAGCACAAGCGCTGCATCAAATCATCGAACGATTTTTGTTGTGACTGGCCCCACATGAATTTTTCCTTGGCACCGCTCCTGGTCACTTGGCTAAGGGCCCATGCAATGTGGGAGAATACCAACACGAACCTGCAATAGAAATTGTAAAGGTCTAAGAATCTCCGAAGCTCAATGAGTGTGTTTGGGGCTGGCCAATCATGGATGACTTGGATCTTGGCTGGATCGACATGCACCCCATGCTCATCAACAATTATCCTAAGTATTGGACCTTGTTCATACCGAAGGATAATTTTTCCAAATTTCCATATAGCTTTTGTTTCCGCAGAGTGTGCAGAACTTGCTGAATGTACTACAAGTGTTCCACCCAATTCTTGCTGAAGATGAGGATGTCATCCAAATACACCACCACAAAAGAATTGGTGAAAGGCCAAAATATATCATCCATCAGCCTCATGAAATTTGTTGGGGCATTTGTCAAGCCAAAGGGCATGACCAACCATTCAAAAAGACCTTCTTTGGACTTAAAGGTTGTCTTCCATACATCGGTTTGCTCTATTGGGACTTGGTGGTAGCCGGAATTTGAATCAATTTTACTGAAGTATTTTTCCCCCTTGAGCTGGTCAGGGAGATATTCAATTTGGGGAATTGGGTATTGATTCGTGACTGTGATTTTATTTCGGGCCCGATAATCAATGCATAGTCGCCAAGACCCGTCTTTCTTCTACATAAGCACGATTGGGCTTCCACAAGGTGATGAGGTTGGGCAGATGTGCCCCTTTTCGAGCAGCTCTTGGATTTGACATTTGATTTCTTCATTTTCTAATAGAGAGCGGTGATAGACTGGCCCATTGGGTAGAGGTGAGTCGAGGGTCATATCAATTGAGTGCTTGAACTGACACTGTAGAGTTACCCCAGTGGGTGAGGAGAAGATGTCTTTATATTCCTCCATGACCTTAGTCACTTGCTTATGCTAAATGGAGAGACCTGTCGTAGAGGCCATGGATGTGGCTATTAACTTCTGGTCACTTTGAGCGTGAATCATGAAGAAGACAAACTTCTCAATCTAAGAGATGACATTCCTACATTGCTTGGTAGAGATAAAGGAAATTGCGGTAGATGGGACTACCTCTGTTATCCTATATAATTTCCTTTCTAAAGTAATAATAACACTACGGGGCCTAGACTCATATACAACATGAAGTCTCAATAAATAAGGTTGGCCCAAAAGAACATCACAAACTTCAAGGGAGGCGATATCACACAATACTTGATCTTTGAAGGGCTTGATTTCGTAGGTCATGCGACATTGTTGGCTGACACAGAGATCACTCCCTTGGCGGATCCCTCCGATGGTGTAAGACTGCCGGTGTGGTGATGTCGACAAAGCCAACTGCATGTCAACCTGTGTTGAGATGAGGTTCTTCTAGATACCACTATCAACGATGAAATGCAATAGAGTACCCTTCACCCACATCTGTGAATGAAGGAGGCACTCACCTTCATCTGGTTCATCAGGTTTGCTGGGCTGGACCTTGGTGGTGGTAGCAACGATGACACTTGGTTTTGCATCAATGATCCATCTCCCTTTTTCTGGTTCTGACTTAGATTCAGATCCTCCAATTGATTTAGGGGCTTTCACCTCGACCACCAATGACTTCTTTGAGTGATATTCGGCAGTGTTATTCCAGGGGCTCTTATGAAACTTGCACCATTTCCCATTGTCTTTCTTTGTCTTCCCATTTTCATTATTTTTTTGTGGTTTGGACTAGTTGTATTGAGGTTGTCCATCCTTTTCTTCCCTTTGTTCTGTGGGTTGGGACTTCCTTTGCCTTGCTTCTACTATGAGGGGTTTGCAAACCCAAATTGTCGCATCTTCTGTTTAAGTTTCTGCTTGATTTTGACAACATATCTATAGGTCCCGCCCAAGGACGAAATGTATAGAAAGTCCATTTTTGTCTAGATGTATCTATGCATACCGTCATAGTACTTGAGCACTAGATGTCACTCATAGTATTTGATACCCATATTGGTGTGCAAGGTATGGGAGACATTGGTGAACTACGACACTGTTTGGTCCCTTTCCTGCCGCAGTGTGGTCCATCTTGTATATAAGTCATCATAACTTATAACATGTTAGTATTGTTCCTTAATAGAATCCTTGAAGGAACCCCAAGTGGGTGCAACTACAAATAATGTAGATCCCCATGTTCATGAGAGGGATTCCTCAAGCAATATTTTAAAGGGATATCCTTCCCCATCATATCTCTTTTCTTCCCTCATGGGTGGTGGTTGGGTTCGGCGAGGCCAATCTTGCAAGGGCTAAACTGGTTCGAGTCCCAACTACTTATACCCTGACCTCGTTGGGGACATGCACAAAGAAACAAATGAAGCATAGACCATTATGATACCACTGATCCATATTTATGAGAAGAATGAAATGAAAACACAAATATATAATATTAACATAGAGATACATTCAATAATAATAGAGATATAATAAAATTTGACTTCTATTAAATAAGAAATATGCTGAAACTATAAAAATGCAGACTGAAACAAGATTGCTAGAATGGCGATAACTTATCTTTGAGAAGAGATGTGATGGATAATCTCATTCAAAATAATATGAGTACAATGAGGATTTGAAGACCATTTTACATCAAAAATGAATGCCAAAACCCTAGACATCCAAAACCTAACCCTAGGAGATGAAGCACCAAAAGTCATGTGGGCCTCGTTGGGGTAAGTTGGTACATCAACTTCTCGGGGTCATAAATTTTGCATACTATCTTCGGTTTAGGCGCACAATATTCTGTTGGAAAGGTATATCCGAGGAATACATGTTATGCCGTCACACTATGAATTTGTTTACAATGTGACTATGGCGGGCCCAAAAAACCCCTATTTAGGCCTCAAAACGACTCCAAAAGTTTAGGACCCGAAAAGATAAAAAACAATTGCTAAGATAAAAAAGCGTAACTTCCAAGATGAAAGCTATATGTGAACCAGCTGGAAGAGGTGGGTGGCCACTGATATCCACATGGATCAATGGTGCACTCTACATGGGTGATCACAAGGTATTCACACAACTTTGTTCACCTATGTTCTGGCTAATCACATAGGACTATGTGATGATTGGAAGAAAAATCATGTTTTGCTTTGTGCAACTATTATCCAATTAGTTGCACGTTCAATGCAACTAATTAGGTAATTCTCACGTTATCACACCCAATTTCTAAGGGTATGGATATTAGTATTTTTTCTTTTCTCAACTATCTTAAATCCTCTCTTTTCCAGTCCAACGTCTTTTTCTCGTCAAGAGCTTCCCAACAGTGGAAATTTCGCTCAAAACTGAGCTGTAGATCGAAATTTATGGCCTTCCAAAGTTATTGCTTTTTTTACCTCTATAACACTGACACCTAGCATCCATGTGACACCTTTTCACACTTTCCATATGACATGGAGACAACATAGCACCTATGTGTTGCTTATCAATCCTGCCACAAGGAGATTCTGATCCAAGCAGGCATGTGATTGTTATCGCTCATAATCTCTTATAGTACCATCATCAATCACTTCCGATGGATACGATATCAAAGAATATTCCCCTTTGATGCCATATGTTCAGAGCTAGAACGGCTTGAGAAGTTTCACTGCTCCGAAATCAAGCTATCAAGGAATATTCTCCTCTCCTTGATGGACGACATAGAAGCAAGTCACAATATCCCGAGAGACAGTTGAGATCTATTATGGGTCTAAGTTTATCCAACCTCATTTTACCACACTCAAGTCATCCACTAATGGATGAGTGACACATGTTGCTCTAAATTCACCCTGGTTGTCCCATTGGCGTGTCACGTAATCCATGACTTTAACATTGCATTTCTTGACTTAGACGAGACTCATGACAGATCAATGACTATCATGCCAAAGTTCCATACCCCAACCTACGGTCAATATTTTCTCTCTATCGGACTCACATTCTCAGGCCATCGGAGGATTACTCTGAATTCTTTGAAGTTGTACTCCGAAAAATATTCAACGTTGAGCCATCTTGATTGGCACTCAACCTAGTATCCTAATCAACTGATGACACGCGTCTTCACACTAACGCTCCTAGTCAACTCTCACCCTTTTGACTTAGTAAGTGGGACCCGTAATGATCAACGATTAAGGATTCATCCCTCCCACTTCTAGATCTATGGTTCACACTGGCTTGACTTCGGGGTCTTTCCTTCATGGTTATTCTCACGGCACATGAAATTTACTTCTGGAAGCCTCACTCAGAAAGGTTGGTTTTAGAGTCTCCCATTTGGAGTCTTTCCAATGACGTTCAAGGTATCTCTCTGACATGGTAACTTTGAATAACCCACCAATCAACGATCATGATCTCTTCATATCGATGGTTGTTGTTCTCCGCTGACCAACACAAGGTTTACAGAATCATAATTGTTCTCTCTAAGGACTTAGCCATTTTTTGAGTTCTGCAAGACTTCGATTTTGACTTTCAAGAAATTGAAACGATTATGCGGCCTTTAAAAAATGTCAAATTAAGGTTAAATCCTCACATGATTTGTATGTTTTCTGCACAGGGAACATATAGAGTATTCGAGCATGTAGCCATTTGTATTTATTCATTTTTAAGATTTAACTAGGAAATAGTAAACATTATAACATAGCTCATCTTATAGCATTCAAAATCATAGGCTTAAGTATACTAAATTTCTCTTAAATTTAGATATTCATATGTGTTATCATACATTTTTTCCATTCATGAGAATTCACATAAATCATTCACAGTGAGTTTCAGTACATATGAACACTTATATAATAATGAAATAATCCAATCCAACTGACTGAGAAAGGACACATTTCCTCCCAACCATAGGCCTTGCTGTAGAGTCACTTCCTACAACACACCACCCCCATGCCAAGCCATGATACCACCAAGAAAATTGACTTGAAAGGTTTCCAAGTCTGCGATGATCCATGAAGGTTACTCTCCTTCTTCCTCAGACACAATAGAATTTTCCACCTCCCACTGAGATTTGGGTCTCTAAAGGTTTATCAGGTGGTTTCTCAACTGGATTTTCTCCTCAAAAAGGAGTCCCTTCTCTTCTCAATAGTCCATCAACGACCTCCCCTTACTAGTGTCATTTCTATCCAGTAAGCACCAAGCTACAACACACTATTGCTCCAATTAGGGAATTTGTGTCATCTCTGTTCAGGGTGATCATCGACAACTCAAACAAGCTTCCTATTTTCTTCCAAAAATCTATTCTTTTCTTTCTCAATCAACACATTCGTGCTTCTATGCTCTGTTTCTCATCTCTGAGCCTTTTTCCTACTCGGTCTTCTATTTTGTTCTTTTGTCCCTGGGTGCAATCTCTATTTGCAGGGCCTCTCTTCCTATTTGATTGCTCTCCTTTGTGGGTTTGTGTTTTTCCATACTCTCTCATCCTACGCACATTGTGTCTGTATATGCACATGTACAACTGTCAATTCAACTACATATTTGGTAATGTAACCTGTTCCTTCACTTTGTATACACTGTGAAATGTATATACGCAAATATCCATTTATAGATATAGTAAATGCTCCAAAGTTTAATATAAGAAAGCACCTAAAAAAATATTAATTTACTGTGGTGAATAAACACTGCAAAGCTTGATACAAATGAAAACACAAAAGATATGACTCTGAATGTATGATGTGTCAACACTGTCTTAGAACATGATGTATGTCGTAGGTCACTGTAAATAATGCAGTACTAAAGGCTGAGAAATAGTATAAATGTTTTTTTTTTGTTTTCTAGTTTGTTTGTGATCTGCGGGACTAGCATGTGGCTGAGAAACCATGACTCAGGGGCATATAAGTCATCAAAATCACCTGGGGATCACACCTGGCCTAAGCCACACCAACCCTTAACATGGATGGATTTTTTTCCCCACAGGTTTTGAACCGGTGACTTAACATCACAGAGTGCCTTAACAACACACTCCGTCACCGACTATCCTACACCTCGAGGACAACTAGTATAAATGTTACGTAAACTAACCCAACCGATTATATATATTTTTAACATCTGATCAGTCTTGTCCATGCATGAAAGAGTTGTTGTTTTCATGATATTCTCAATCGTTACGCTATCAATTGCAGACACACATAGAAAGAATTATATAGAAACAACAAACATAGTGATCAACACACAACAACACAATAGAGCAGATAACAAAAGTGAGAAGCCAATATGTGCATGCATTGGAAACTGATCCTTCCTTTCACACTTGCCTTCCTTTCTTTGTTTTCTATGAGTTGCAAGTAAGGAATAAGATATTAAAACTACAATTACTAATCGCCCACTATCTCAGTTTTCATAGGGATAGAAGAAGGATTGTATGAGCTAGAATACCAATGTTGTCGTTATGGTTGTGGGGATAAATCTAATAAAATTTTGAAAAATTGGAGTCCTTTTCTCAGCATTTATGACACTAAGTGGTTACATGTGGAAGTAAGTTAGTTTCCCAAATTAATTATTTTAATTTTGTTTTTTTAAATTTTATAGATTTGTTTCCTTGATTGATAACATTTTTTCATAATTTGTTTAACTTATTTAAAAAACCTAAATCGACAGAATTTTCAAAAAATAAATATAATAAAACAAAACTTTATCTAATTAAAAAAAATACATTTATAGAATTATTAATAAAAGTGAAGTGATTCCATCGTGTGCCATGGAACGTGTATACTTGTTTCTTGTAAAATAGAGGTGCTTTGTACAATTACCAATGAATGAAAAAATAATTGGGTTGAATAGGAGAACATAGACCAATGAATGAACAAATAATTGGGTTGAATGTGGGAACATAGGGAGAGTGATCAAGTGACTTTCCCTAGTGAGTCGAGAATAGTGAGAGAAAATGGGGGAAAGAGGTTTGGGTATATATGTTGGTCGGTGATGTTAGGATATTTAGACATTTAGGAGTTTGTAAGATCTACTTGGTCTATTGTGTCGTTAGGTAAAAGTGTGTTTTCTAGTGTGTTTATTTAGTATGCATTAGTATGCATTTGTAGTTAAGAAATCCGACGGTCATGATATGTTCTTGACATAGAGTGATCCGACGGTTCATACTCTCCTTGATATTAACGACCATTGATCCGTGTCTTAACACCCGATTGGTCCATGATGTCTATTTAAATAGCATGGAGGGTCATTTTCCGATGATTGATTGTGAGAAATTCTCTTGTAAAATCTCTCTGTAATCTTTTTCTTTGCATTAATAAAACTGCTCCAAGTGGTCGCATTGGCTGGGGCCGTGGATGTTTCCCCGTAGGGGTTTTACAATGTGAAAACATCGATGTGTTGACATTTGATCTGGTTATGTGAGTGGTTAATGAAAGTGTTCTTCCTATGTTGGAATACCTGTGTTGTCGAACATGGTATCAGAGCCTGTTTGAAGACCCGCTCTTGTTGAAGATCGAGATCGTGAAGCTGAGTTTCCTCATCTCCGCTTTCTATCATTTCCGTACATTTCTGGGCTGAGAGGATTGATCCATTGCGTCTGAAGAGATCATTTCAGTCAGTACACTTTTCATTTCACTCGAAAAGGTTTCCGTTTGCCCAAGATACAGCCATTACAGTCAGATCCGGAGGTATAAAGCTTGAATACACATTTTCTTTTAAATTTTTGCAGAGTAGTATTTTGGTTTTATTTCGGTTTTGTTATATTTATTTCTGGGTTGCTACTCTTTTAGATTTGCGTATTCTCTTTTCCCCGCGCCCTGTGCGATCTCGACAAATTAGAAACAGATAGGAAAAGGTGCATCTTCCGGGCAAGTTAACCGAGATCTAACCCTTGTTGTCGTCGAGAAGTGAAATTTTTTTCTTGTGCGAAAAGAGTTTTTTTTTAGCATGCTCTCCAACAACAACAACATTCTTTTTTTAGCACGCTCTCCAACAACAACAACAACAGTTTTTTTTAGCACGCTCTCCAACAACAACAACAACAACAACAATCCTCCTTCTAAACATTACAATATGTTTTGCTAGATCATTTGGTTAAAATTTTCCTTATTAAGTAAGAGGTCTTGAGTTCAAGTCTCTCTTTTGTTACATTTTTTGAAAAAGTTCATGCTAAAATTGTAAAGTGTATTTCACTTCAAGTATAAAAGTGAATCACTGTAAGTAACTTTAATATTTTATTTTAGAGTTATTTATTTTGCATGCAACTTTTCTTTTATAAAGTAACTTCATTGTAAAAGTGATCCCCACTTCTCTTTATAAAAGTGGGTCACTTCATAAAACAACTTACACAATCACGTGGTCATTTGGTTACCGATTGTGCTCTTTTTAAAAAGGGCATAACTCTAACATTGGAAGTCTATTTTCAGTGCCGTTTTTTTTTAAACCACGTAACTTTTCGATCTCTTTCCATCCACATCATCAGTTTTAGTTTTTAAATCCACATTACCTGCATATTTAATATGAATTCTACAAGTACTGTCGTACTTACTAGAAACAACTACTTCCAATGGAAATCTCATATGGAAGATTTATTAAGAAGTAAAGGCTTGCACCAGATTACCTTGGGAAAGGAAAAAGCACCCACTGATGCTGATAGGAAATCCAGGTGGGATAATAGGAATGCCGAAGCACGTGGACTAATCGAAATTTCCATCTCTCTTGATTCAAGGTACCACCTTCAAGATATTGATGACCCCGAAGAAGCTTGGGACATGATTAAATCTGTGTTTAGTAAACTCAATATTATTCGAGCACAACTATTAGAAAATCAATTACTGACCTTGAGTCGAAATGATTTTTCTTTCCTTGGAGACTATCTATCTAGGTCTAAAACACTTAGAAGTTTATGTGAAGAATGTAAGATAAAGATGGAGGAAGAGCATTGCATCTATCTTATTCTTTCTAAGCTAGGTAGTGAAAATTCTGTGTTTGTATCTACCTTTTATGCCATGCGAGAGGCTCTAGGGGAAGAAGCTTATGAAAAACCCAGTCTTCAGTCCTTTTGTGCTTCTTTGATTCGAGAGGAAGATAAGCTTGTACAATTTGGAGTGATCAACACTGTAGGTCCCTCCAACAAAGTGTTAGTTGCCCAGCAGAAAGATAAACCCAAGTATCCCAAGAAGCAACATCCTCGCTACAACAACATACAACATAAGGGTCCCAAACTTTCTCAGACAGCTTCAGCTCCTACTGGTGACAAAGGAGAAAAATATAAAAGTAAGAATACTAACAGACATTGCAAATTTTGTGATAAAGATGGTCATGATGAGTCCAAATGTTTCAAGAAGATGGTAGCTTTAGAAGAAGCGATGAAGAAGCACAACATCAGTATTGATTCTACTTCTTCTTCTTACGGACATGCACTTTCTGCTTCTGGTTTCTCCTTCAATTCAAATTCTACTACTACTTCTTCTTCTGATGAGTGGCTTATTGATTCAGGAGCATCTTATCATATGGCTAAGGATAAAGCCATATTTTGTGCTCTAAATGAATGTAACACCAAGAAAATATTTGTTGGTGATGATAGATCTCTTAGTGTTGTAGGATCTGAAACAGTTCAAGTAGATAATGGTCATTTCAATGATGTATTATATGTTCCATGTCTTTCTTGTAACCTTCTATAAGTATATCAAATAACTCATTCAGGTGAAGGTAAAACTGTTGAGTTTTCACCTCACCAAGTTGTAATCAAGGATCTAAAAGATCCTAAGCATGTTCTTGCAAATGGAATTGCTGATGATATTACCAGGTTGTACAAGTTTGACAACTTTGGGTCATCAACTTTTTCATCAGTTTTTGTTGCTCATAGCGATGACTTGAGCAAACTTTGGCATGAGCGGTTTGGTCATCTAAACTATCGCTCGTTGCAACAACTATGTAATCAATAGATGGTGACTGGTATTCCTCTTGTTTCATGCAGAGATGGTGTTTGTGCCGGTTGTGTTCTCGGAAAACATCATCGGGACAATTTTGACAAACATGCCTCTTGGCATGCCTCGGGTCCTTTGCAACTTGTTCACAGTGATTTGTGTGGTCCACTTTCTTCTCATTATTTTTATGGGTGCAAGTATTTCTTAACTTTCATTGATTACTTTTCCAGACGTACTTGGGTTTACTTCTTAAAACTCAAGAGTGAAGTTTTTGACAAGTTTTTGGCCTACAAGGCCCTTGTAGAAAAGAAATCTAGACATCAAATTCAAAGGTTAAGACAGATAATGGAGGCGAATATGTGAACAATAATTTTACAAGCCACTGTACTACACAGGGAATCCAAATGCAACACATTGTTCCATATACACCACAACAAAATGGTGTTGCTGAGAGAAAGAACCGCACATTAAAAGAAATGGCTAATTGTATGATCCAATCTAAGGGATTAAGTCTAAAGTATTGG
>ML877800.1:17787-31361 GCA_009831015.1 Picea engelmannii
AAATAACTGGACTGGCCAGAACTGTGGCAAACTCATGAATGTGAATATGTGATGTGAATGGACCTTATGGAAAAGGTCAATAAATGTGAATAACATTATGAATTTATATTACAGGACTACTGAGAGGGGATGTGCAGAAAAAGGGACCACGATGTCGGTGGAAGGCACCTGGAAAGGTGGCATTAACTTCCACCGAGAATTAATACTGTATTTGGACTTCACTGGCCCGGAGAACCAAAAGCAGCTCGCTGGCCCCGAATTAAATGTCTCACAGGATGCCAGGTTGATGGCTCCTCAGGAATTAATGAGGGATGGGGAGGTGAACCGCCCATCCGTAGAGCCATCATGACTGACCAGCACGAGGGAAATCATGCCACACGCAACCTCGCAAGAGGATAAGGCGTGGGGTGGAAGCGATTGGGGGCAGACGCGAGGGGAAGAAGAGAACTATGGCAATATGCAGAGTGAGTGATAGCAGAGAGGAAGGAGAGTAACCTTCGCTCCTGGTCACTGGCAAACAGAGATGCAGTCTCACAGCATCGTGGTCTCAGCTCGAGGGTGGCTAGTGGTAAATCCGCTGGGAGCTGCTGAGCCTACAGTTGGGTAGAAACGAGCACCCCTCTCAACAGTTGCTTGACCCCTGGTGTTATTTCTGATAAGTGTTTTGCCTTTGGCATCTTGAAATATATGTATTCTGGTAATTGTGCTCATAAGCTATGAAACTGTGAATGATTTCATTATAAGAATGTCTGTATGGTATTTTGATCAGTACTAGTAGTTGTATATTTGTATGGAAAGACTACGTATGGCTTATGTCCTCATGAATCGTTATTTATATGCATACTAATCTAATTCAGACTTCACGTTTGGTTCTCGGGAGGATGATACCCTTATCTGCCTCAGATAGTACCCTGGGTGAACCTCCCCATAGAGATACCCTCCTTGAAAATCCCATCAAGAACCAGGAAAGAGAATGTGAAGGCGTAAGGCCTTAGTAACCTTGCACGAGGAGGAACGATCCTCTTGAACACCAGAGATGGCAACATAAGGATGAAGTATCGAATCGAAGGACGAGATTCCATCAGGAAACCTGTGGTCATGCATGACCGTTAGATTGGTAGGAGTAAGTAGGGTGTTAAATGCCTTACCCCTTTGTTTCTGTGTCTTCGTGGACAGCGAAGAACTCGGGACCGTAGATCTCCAAGGTCCATGGGAGTATCTGGACCATTGATTTTTCCACGTCCAGGGAGTCGTGGAAGAATGCACGGGTAGGAACCAATCTGAGCTGTCAGATCTCGGTTGGAAAACCTGATAGCCGTTGGATCTATCAGGAGTTACCCGAGGGTTACGACCCCAATGTATAGGGGTGAAAGCCCCGGAATAGATCTAAGTCGTCTGAATGACGGAGGCCACGTGTTGTAAGATTTCTCATTTTGGGAAATCGGGATTCCTGATGACGAGAGTTCAGGATTTTCCATGGTGAAAACCCCAGGATAGATCTAAGTCGTCCGAATGACGGAGGCCATGTGTCGTAAGATTACCCATTTCAGGAAATCGAGAATCGTGGGATCGAGATTCTTGATGACAAGAGTTCGGTATTTTCCATGGTGAAAACCCCAGGATAGATCTGAGCCGTCTGAATGACGGAGGCCATGTTTCGTAAGATCACCCATTTCGGGAAATCAGGAATCGCGGAATCGGGATTCCTGATGACGAGAGTTCGGGATTTTCCATGGTGAAAACCTTGGGATAGATCTGAGCCATCAGAATGACGGAGGCCACGTGTCATAAGATTACCCATTTTGGGAAATCGGGAATCGCAGAATCGGGATTCCTGATGACGAGAGTTCGGGATTTTCCATGGTGAAAACCCTGGGATAGATCTGAGCCATCCAAATGATGGCCATGTGTCGTAAGATTACCGTTTCGGGGAATCGGGAATCGGGAATTCGGGAGTCCCGTGATCGAGAGTTCGGACTCTCATGATGATAAACCCCGATGAACGGACGAGATTCTTTCAGAGGATCTCAGGGTCTGTAACGACCATTAGATGTGAGTAATAGATGTCATCTTTTAGCTGGGGGCGTGAGTGCGCATTAAGGTAAGCAGCGAGTAGATCTGGATGGCCAGAGTCCCCCTGCCTAGATCTATGGCTGAGGTTTCATTCCGGATCCCCCTCATTGTTCTGCCTTTAGCGGTGGGGGGGGGGTCCGGAATCAGACGTGCAACTCTCGAAGGGTTGAGATTAATTCACCATGATCAATGGTGCTTAGGTGAATTCCGGACCCCCCTTGCCATTCTGCCTTTAATGAGGGGGGGCGGGGTCCGGAATAGTGTGGCGTGTGAAATGGGGCCCCCTTCTGTCCTGTTGACTGCCGTGTCACAATTCCTCTCTGCCACCTGTACTCCACTTAACCGTGCGACGGGGCCTGTTCTCATTGGTTGTTCTCTACCCATGTTGGTATTTGTTCCTATTGGACATTTTCTAACCCTGTAGGGATTCATCCCTCCTATTGGCCGGTCGCTAGCCCTATCGGGGTTCGGCGGTTGCAGAGTCGAACGATTCGACATCACTGTAGCGTCGAGGCACGAAATACAAAAGACACTGCATTTATTTGAACTGTGATCATGACCCGTGATCACATGGGAACGGAGAGAGAAAGATCTATCTTGCGCTAAGCCTCCATAGGTAATTTGGGGGTTTTGATTCTGCGGAAATCAACAAAAAATTTGATCGAGGTAGTAGGTATGTGACACCAATCGTGCTTTTTGAGGAGAAAGATAGGTCCAAACGATTATGCATTGATTGTTGGGCCCTAAATAAAATAACAGTCATGAATCGGTACCCAATTCCCCGAATTGATGATCTCCTTGACCATATCAAGGGGGGAAAATACTTTAGTAAGATTGATCTGAAGTTCTATTACCACCAATTCCAAATAGAGAAGACCAATGTATGGAAGAAAACTTTCAAGTCTAAAGAAGGTCTTTTTGAATGGTTGGTCATGCCGTTTGGCTTGACAAATGCCCCAATAAATTTCATGAGGATGATGGATGGTATCTTGTGGAATTTCACCAATTCTTTTTTGGTGGTTTATTTGGATGACATCCTCATCTTCAATAAGAATTGGGTAGAACACTTGTAGCATAATTAACAGGTTCTGCACACTCTGTGGAAACACAAACTATATGCAAATTTGGAAAAATGCTCCTTCGACATGAGTATGGTCCAGTACCTAAGATACATTGTTGGTGAGCATGGGGTGCATGTCGATCCAGCCAATATCCATGTCATCTGTGACTGGCCATCCCCGACCACACTCACTAAGATTCAGATCTTCTTAGACCTTTCCAATTTCTATCGCAGGTTCATGTTGGGATTCTCCCACATTGCATGGGATTTTATCCAAGTGACTAGGGGCAATGGCAAGGAAAAATTCATGTGGGGCCACTCACAAAGGAAATCATTCGATGATTTGAAGCAACGCTTATGCTCATCTCTGGTGCTCTCATTACCCAACTTGCAACAGCCTTTTGAGATTGAGACAGATGCTTCAGACTATGTTGTGGAACAATTCTCACTCAACATGGACATCCCATGGTCTATCATAGTGAGACGCTATCATATATTTTATGTAAGTACCCCATTTACGTTAAAGAAATTTACTCCATTGTACAAGCCTACCACCAGTGGAGGTATTACATTCTTGGGAAGGAGACAATCATCCAAACTTATCTTAAGCCTTTGCAGTTCATGTAGATAGAAGGAAAATTTCAGAATGACCTCCATTAGAAGTGGTCCACATACTTGCAACAATTCCATATCAACATCAAGTATAAGACATGGAGCACAAACTGCATCGTTGACTGCCTCAATCGACCTCCAGTTGCCACACTAACCATGACACTCCACTACGACATGTTATCATATATATTTGTCAAGGGCAGCAGATTGTCCAAGTTCGTGGTTTACACAGGAAACATCCAAGCGCAACATGCAGAGCAGCTCATTTCGGGCTTAAAATACAAACAGGCGGGCTCAGTTTTGAAACGATAGAGATCTCCTGTGAGGATCAGATTAGCGGCCCCTGGGTATTCATATTTTCATAATTTAACGAAGTATTGGACCATGAGAAAGGTCGAAGTCCCGAAGGCCCGAAGCCTCGAAGTAGATCTTGTCCATTCGAATCCAAACTGCCACACGTCATCAGATCTGTCACTCCGAGAGTTTTACTTTGGGAGATTTGAAACAAGAAATTCACCAAGTCCCAAAGATAAGTGCCAAAGTCCCGAAGTTCTGAAGAACATGGCAGTAGATCCTTCACTTCAGGGGTTTTTCCTCTGCGGGTTTTTTCATGTTCAACGTCAAATGTAACGCCCCCCCAGGGCACAGTTTGGCGGATTCTAAAGATGGCGGGTGGTTAAGCTTAGTGGTGGCACCAAATATAGAAGGAGCATCCAGATATCATATCGAGACCAGATCTACAACCACATTCCATTGTGGGGATGCGACATGCTCGGGTGATAATTTTCTTGAGTGGTCCTGCAAGAAAGCATGGTTTGGAAAAAGTAATACGTCACAAAAGGTGGTGGATTGCGGGCTCAAAAGTGCTGTGAACCAAAACCACCTTTGAGTGGCCCCTCAATCATGTGTTTATATGGAGTCCTATCCGAGAGCACCATGTGGCCGTCCCCTTGGCATTAAGTCACATTTCAATACCGATGCAGGTCGTTAATGAGAGTGAGAGAGGTGGTTCACAACTCATCTCACCACATAAATGGAAAGCATGCTGAGAATGGACGTGAGTGCAGATTGTCAATCCGAAGCTTCCTTTTGGACGAATTTTCCTGCAAATCACATGACTAAGGCGAGCTCGCGTCTGACATGAGAAGGTCTACATAGTCTAACAGAGCAGGCACCGACTTAAATATTTGAATGCAGTGGTCTAATAACTTCCCTGGTAGTTGCAATAGTTGTGAGTATATATAGGCAATTTTGGTATTTTGTTATGGTAGATGGTTGAGAATTTCTCTCGTATTGTAAACTTTTGATGAAGAACACTGGTTCTTTGGTTATGTATTTGTTTTTGAGATATCTTGTTTAATGAAAGTCAGCTTCTTCTCCATATTATTTGCCTTTGATACTGAGAGAGTTCATGTTTGATTGAGTCACATGGATTGTTGTAATTGTATTATGATAAATGTTTGATTATAGTAATGTTACGATTTCTTTCAGCTTCCTTGAAATTTGAATCCAAGAGGACCTTGTGTTTAAGTTTTTCCTCCTTGGGCTGCTGGAAAATTTGATGTTCATAGTGTACCTCTACACCTTTCTCACTAAATCTTCCTCCTATTCACCCTTACTCCAACTTAATGACTGAAGTTAATCAAGACCTCACCTACAGGTGCATACCGGTCCAGTTTTCTGAGTTAAAACGATATCATCTTGAGTCTGTACCCATTTGACCTCTTTAAAACCAACCTGTGACATAAAACTTTGATGGGTACTAGGATTACCTCCAACGCAATCTGTAGGTGACTTCTAGTGCTAAAATTTATGGCATCGTTGTCAAGGATCAAATTGAATACTTTTCCCTGGGTAGAACGACAATGAGCTTCTAATTCTAAAGGTGCATCAGATATCAAAACCATTGAAGATTGCATTTTCACCTGGAAACTCCACTATGTAGACTCCACTATTTCGGTTGTGGCTACCTCTAGCACACCCTAGTTGACCCAAAGAACTTTTTTAAGAAGGCTTTTAGAAGCCGCTTTCTCATCTTGAAAGTTACTTGGGAGATTGACAATGATCAAATCTAGTCTTTGATGGTGAACAAATACCAGACACATTCAGACTGCATATCATTCACCTGGCGACTCCATGATTAAAGGATCGATTGGCGACTCCATTGGTTCGAAATGGAAATAATCCTGGCTCGAAGGTTTTCTCCTTTTAATTTTTCTGTTGTTCCTGGTTTTCCTAATGTTGTCCCTACTCCAAATGAATGGGGTGATTATTTTCCCATATTTAGAGAGCGTAAAGAGGACAACCCTACTCGACATCTCCGTGAGTTTCATGAACTCGTGCATCAGTGAGAGATACATCATGAATATGTATTAATGAATATGTTCATGTTCTCATTAGCACGAGATGCATGTCAGTGGTATCACTCGTGAACCCTGATAGCATCTCCTCCCTAGGAGAATTTCATGTAGCTTTCAATAGGCACCGTCAAACGTTTTATTCTTCTAAGTTAATCTGTCATAACTGTTGTGAGGAGTATAGATATGGTATTCAGGACATAATTCGTTCTTGCGAAATATGTGAGGATGAGGGACATCCCCTGGAGGAGATGATGGAGTTGATACAATCACTTTCTACAAGTATAGAGGAATTGAAGGAAGATTTTTCTCGCCTCTCTTACGAAGAAAATACAAAGGATATTCCAGTCCTAGAAACAAATGTTCTTGGCATCCCTACTTATGATGAAGAAGTGATGTCGGATACTAACCAAGAACAAATGATTGTTGATGAATATCCCAGCGAAGATGACGAAGAGAAGAGCTCTCCCATGGTTCCTGTTTATTATGATTGTGAATCTGATCCTTGGGAGAGCCATGAAGAAGAAAAGGAGGAGCCAAATGCACAGTTTATATCATGTTCAAAACCTGTAAATGAGAAGAACTCTCCCTTGGGTCCTGTTTATGATGATTATGAATCTAACCCTTGGGAGAGCCATGAAGAAGAAAAGGAGCAACATAAGGGGCATTTTGGTTCTTTTCTTGAGCTTGTAAGTGAGCAGCCATCACCTAAGAGAAGTCAGACTGCACCGTCCTTTCACCCACCTGCACTTTCCAGAGATATTCAACCTGGTGTGAACAACTGCAAGACAAATCAGGCTACCTGTTGCAAATTTTATGGATTTTTCCACCTGTCCTATGAGCCTGTGGAGGAATACATGGAGTTGTATTTCCTTCATGTTTAAAGCCACCCAGCTTTATCCTAACCTTGGAATTAGGAGGAAAGATTAAGAATGTAACCATTATGTTGTCATGGTTGCATGATTTGTTATCAAACATTGATAGATTAAGAAAATTTGCAGCTAGAAAGTTGCTTGAATGGCTATGGTGGAAGTTTGTTTTCACCTAGCACTATGTAAAAAATCAATTAGTATAAGAATGCACATAAATAATCTCCTTCAGAGCCCATGTATTTCCTTTCATTTAGAATAGTTTGTTTATCGGCCTATAGTCCTCAACGGAACGTTTTGAGCTGGACTCCATAACACAATGCATAAGGCGACTGGAACTACTTGTTCTTGGTAGCTCATAGGGATAATTTCATCCCCTGTGGAGCCAAATGTTATCACATATAGTTTTCAAAGGCAGCAGATCGTCCAATTTTGTGGTCTGCATAGGAAACGTCCAAGCGCAGCATGCAGAGCAGCTCATTTCGGGCTTAAAATACAAACAGACGGGCTCAGTTTTGCGACGATGGGTATCCCCTGTGAGGATCATAGCGATCCTCGGGTATTGCGCCACAAAAAATGTCAAAGTCCCGAAGCCCCAAAGCCCCGAAGTAGATCTCGGCCATCCAAATCTAGATTGCCATGCATCATCAGATCTGTCAATCTAGGAGTTTTACTTCGGGACTTTTGAAATGAGAAATGCGCCAAGTCCCAAAGACAAGCGCCAAAGTCCCAAAGTGTAGAAGCATGTGGCAGCAGATCCTTCCCTTAAGGGGTTTTTCCTCCCTGGGGTTTTTCATGTTCAACGTCAAAAGTAGCATCCCACCCCCAGGGCACAGTTTGGCGGATTCTAAATATGGTGGGCGGTTAAGCTTGGCAATGGCACCAAATCTGGCAGGAGCATCCAGATCTCAGATCGGGACCATATCTATGGCCACAGTCCATGGCGGGGACGCAATGTGCTCGGGCGATAATTTTCTTGATCGGTCCCGCAATTGAAACCGTGGTTTGAAAAAAGTAATATGTGGCAAAAGGTGGTGGATTGCGGGCTCAAAAGCGATGTGAACCCAAACCACCTTTGAGTGGCCCTGCAATCATGTGTTTATATGGCATCCTATCCAAGAGTAGCGTGTGTCCGCACCCTTGGAATTAATCTGTGTTTCAATCCCGATGCAGGTCATTAATGAGACTGAGAGAGTTGGTTGACAACTCGTCTCACCACATAAATGGAAAGCATCCTGAGAATGGTCATGAGTGCAGATTGTCAATCTGAAGCTTCCTTCTGAATGGATTTTCCTGCAAAGCACATAACTAGGGCAAGCTCGCATCTGACATGAGAATGCCTGCACAGTCTGACAAAGCAGGCACTGACTGAAAGCTTTGAATGCAGTGGCCCAATCATGCCCCTAGTAGTTGCAGCAATTTTGAGTATATATAGGCAGTTTTAGTATTTTTTTATGATCGATGGTTGAGAAGTGCTTCCGTATTGTAAACTTTTGATGAAGAACACTGGTTCTTTCATTATGTATTTGTTTTTGAGATATCTTGTTTAATGAAAGTTAGTTTCTTCTCCATCTTATTTGCCTCTGATACTCAGAAAGTTCATGTTTGATTGATTCACATGGATTATTGTAACTGTATTATGATAATTGTTTGATTATAGTATTGTTATGATTTCTTTCAGCTTCCTTGAAATTTGAATCCAAGAGGACCTTGTGTTTAATTTTTTCCTCCTTGGGCTGCTAGAAAATCTGATGTTCATAGTGGACCTCTACAACTTTCTCACTAAATATTCCTCCTATTCACCCTTAATCCAACTTACTGACTGAAGTTAATCAAGACCTCACCTACAGGTGCATACCAGTCCAGTTTTTTGAGTTAAAATGATATCATCTTGAGTCTGCACCCATTTGACCTCTTTAAAACCAACCCGTGATATAAAACTCTGATGGGTACTGGGCTTACCTCCAACGCAATCTGGAGGTGACTTCTAGTGCTAAAATGATAGACATGAGACTTATGGATGGCCCCAACTTTATGAGAGAGATCCTGACTTCGCCACTACCTACCAGATGTTGGGCACAAACATAGTTGTCATTGATTTTCATCTGTAGGACAGGTTCTTATGCCTTCTAGGCCATCTCTATGTTCCATAAAATGAGAGAGAAAAACTTATTTAGGAAGCTCACTAGAGTGGGGTGGCAGGACACTTCGACATAGAGAAGACAATGGCAGTGCTACAAAAAAAATTCTATTGGGTGAAACTCCAACATGATGTCATCAAGTATATCAGGTCCTGCACGGCCTATTCCATTACCAAACCAACCATTAAGAAACAAGGCATGTACACCCCTATTCTTACTCCTGACAAGCCCTGGTAATCCATTTCGATGTACTATATGTCCATCCTTCCTTCAACCAAGTAGAGAAATGACTTTGTTTCCGTGGTTGTTGATGGATTTTCCAAGATAGCGATTGTGGTCGCCTGCAAGAAGAGCATCATAGTAGAGGCCACTGCCAATCTCTTATTCAAACGAGTGTGGGTACATTTTTGGATACCACAAACCATCATCTCTGATTGGGATAGTTGGTTCCTCAACACATTCTTTTCGATCCTCTGGTCATGGCTAGACACCAAGCTCACCAAATCCACAACCTTACACCCCCAAACAGATGGCCAAACTGCGGTCGTTAACATGATGATCATACATGTTTTTCACATGTACAATTCCAATCACCCATGTACATGGGATGAGAGTCTCCCCTATGTTCAACATATTTACAATAGAGCCATACATAGCTCAATCGACCACATCCCCTTTTAGGTGGGGTTGGGAATTCAACCATTGGGTCCCATGGATGTTTCACTACCCCTTGCATCCACATAGGCAGAATCATCCCATGCGAAAACCCAAGCCAACAAAGTCACCCGGTTCATTGAATAAATCCACCACATGCGCCAACATGTTCAGGATATTTTGTAGAATTCCAATACCAAGTACATGCAGCGTCATGATCAACACTAAGTGCCACACAAGTTTCGGGTGGGAGATAAAGTTTGGTTGCACTTGCAGAAAGAATTCCTTACAGGACCCCATTGAAATATTTGTCCACTCCGTTATGGCCCTTACACCATCACCAAGGTTTTTGGTGAAAATAATTTGTATCTCAACATTCCCCCCTTCCTTGGCTTGCACCCAGTGTTTAATGTGGACCTCCTTCGGCCATACTTTCCACCCTTATTGGACATCTTAGAGATAGAAGAACAATTGACACCGACAGAGATCAACCATGAATGCATGGAATATACATCCATTAATCATATCGTGGAAACACAGATCAAGATAATTGGCCAATGAAAAATTCATCTTTATCGGGTTGTCAAAGCAGGGCAGCTCCTGCACCAAGGCAAGTGGTTCACTTGGTGCCAAATTCAACAGAAGTTTCCTCATCTGATGGGGGAACTCAACGCAATGGAGACCATTGCTTCCTAAGGAGGGAGAATTGATACAAGTGGATATGGGTGGCCACCCACCTCTTCCATCTGGATCACATACAACTTTCATCTTGGCAGTTACGTTTTTTTTATCTTTGCAATTTTTTTCTAGTTTTTCGGGTCCTAAACTTCTGGGGCCATTTTGAGGCCCTAAAGAATGTTTTTTGGGCCCGCAAAAGTAACATTCTAGACTAAGTCTTAGTGTGATGGAATAGTGTGTATTCCTCGGATATACCTTTCCAACAGGCTATCATGCGCCTAAAACAAAGATCATATGAAAAATTTACGACCCCAGGAAGTTGATGTACCAACTTACCCCAACGGGGCCTGCATGACTTTTGGTGCTTCATCTCCTATGGTTAGGTTTTTGGATGTCTAGGGTTTTGGAATTCATGTTTGATGTAAAAAGGCCTTTGGAGCCTCATTGTTCTCATATTTTTGTGAATGAGTTTAGCCGTCACATCTCTTCTCAAAGATAAGATGCCACCATTCTAGCAAGCTTGTTCCAATCTACATTTTTACAGTTTCAACATATTTTTTATTGAATAGAAGTCAAGTTTTATTGTATCTTTGTGTTAATATTATAGATTTGTGTTTTCATTTCATTCTTCTCATAAATATGGATCAACAACCACCTTCAAAAAGGGGTCATGCGATCCTTTTCACTACCATAAGAAAAACATTAAATACATAAATGACAAGCATGAGTCAAGACCCTTTAACTGGCTCTCTCACTATTGAAATACGTTCATAGATGCATCCACAGCTCACTCTAGAATTTTGCGGGCTCCATATGTCTCATGTCCACATTAGCACTAGTACAAATGATGTGGCATGATCGACCCCACTCCTTTCTTACGGTCATGTCACCAAGTTCCTCGAGTCTATGAGGGAGCTTAGAAGTTCTGATTTTTGAACCATTTGCATTGTGAGGATGACCATCTTTCAATATTCACAATGGTGATCCATTCAGTTTTCCAAACAAACCATTTTTGAACCATTTTCATTGTGAGGATGATCATGTTCCAATCTTCACAATGGTGATCCATTCAATTTTCCAAACAAATTCCCCAAGATCCCTTATCTCTCCATCCATTTAACATGTATGATGGCTCACAGTTACTATTGTTGCTTGATTCTAATTCCTTTGTCATATTTATTACTATTAGGTATTTTCACTTTGGGTATTTGTTTTCATGTGTGTATGCATTTATCAGTGGGTTCTCTTTGTCTCATTACATGGTAGTACCATTATCCCCCCCTACATATTCCTTTATAATTCCATTTCCTAAGTATGCAATGCCTTCACCCAGTTCCAAAAACATTAATTGGTGTTCCCTAGTAGTCTTCCACCCACATGGGATATCTTGACTTTTTAGCTCCCCTTACAAATCAACACCCATTTTTTTTACCATAGGTAGGAGTTCAAGTAGTTTTCATTTCCAAGAATGAACCTCACACTTCTTCTCACCATATTGCTAAATAAACACCCATGGAATCCCGGTTCTTCATAAGTCTTACAATTGTTTTTTTAAAATGCATTCTTTCATTTTCAATGGCCCATAATATTCCCCAATATTAGTTAATCATTTGAATTCCAACTCATCGTTCACATGTTCGACAAAACATGTATTCCGACAGAGGATGAACACCTTCAGTAACCACTCACATAACCAAATCAAAGATCAACACACCAATTGTTTCACATGGTAAAACCCCTACGGGGAAACATCCATGACCCCGGCCAATGTGGCCACTTGGAGCATTTTTATTAATGCAAAGAAAACGATTACAGAGATATTTTACAAGAGAGTTTCTCACAATCGATCATCGTCAAATGACCCTCCATGCTCTTTAAATAGAGATCATGGACCAATCAGGTATTAAGCCATGGATCAATGGTCGTTAAGATTGAGGAGAGTATGAACCGTTGGATCACTCTATGTCGGGAACATATAGTGACCGTCGGATTTCCTAACTACAAATGCATACTAATGCATACTAAAGAAACACACTAGAAAACACACTTTTACCTAATGACACAATAGACCAAGTAGATCGTACAAACTCCTAAGTGTCTAAATATCCTAACATCCCCCCTTAAGAACAACTTGGGATAGGATTGAAGGATTTACAATAGTGACACAATAAGAGAAGGAAGGAGGCATTAGAGCCTATCCCCCCTTAATGATAACTTCCTGAACTCCTAACATAGATCGAAGTCTGCAACTTGATCTTCTGTAAGAGACTTTGTGAATGAGCTTTCTGATGAAGTGCATGTGTAGCTCGATGTGTTTTCTATGCTGATGTTGAACTGGGTCTTTGGTGAGATTGATGGCACTCTGATTGTCACACCAAAGGTTGGTCGGATGCTGGTGCTGGAATCCAAACTCTGAAAGGATCTGTCGAAGCCACAGGGATTCCTGACTTGCATTTACCATTGCTCGGTACTCTGCTTCTACTGAAGAAAGTGCAATAGCCTGTTGTTTCTTACAGGCCCAAGTGATAGGTCTTGAACCAAGGCTAAATACATAACCTGTAGTAGACTTCCAATCATCAGGGTCGTTGGCCCAATCTGAATCAGTAAAACCAACCAATAAAGGAGTCTCCCCTGAACTGTAATGTATCCTAAACTGAACTGTACCACGAACATAGTGAAGTATCCTTTTAGCTGCTTTCCAATGGCTTTCATGAGGTGTTTTCATATATCGGGAAACAATACCAACAACAAAGGAAAGATCGGGATGGGTATGAGTCAAGTATAAGAGGCTACCAACTAACTGACGGTACAGGGTGGCATCAACTTCAAGAGAAGTATAGGTGGCAGAAAACATGACTCCATACTAGAAGGGAGAAGGGGTTGGTTTACAATCGTCCATGTGAAAGCGACGAAGAAGGTCACAAGCATACTTAGACTGGGAAAGAAAAATTCTTCCATTGGTTTTCAAAACTTGGAGGCCAAGGAAATAGTGCAAAAATCCTAAGTCTGTCATTTCAAATTTCTTCTTAAGGATGGTTTTCAGATGGTTTAAAAGTTTTGAGTCACTACCAGTAAGGATAAGGTCATCAACATAAAGGACAAGGATTATGAGATGGCTTCCTACTTTCTT
>WSFP011471222.1:0-17686 GCA_009831015.1 Picea engelmannii
AGACAAAGTGAAATTCCACAAGAATACCAGTGACATGCTATATTCATATTACTTAGGTATAAGTCTGAATAATTCAAAACTGTCAACTTATGCAGTTAAGTTGGAAGGGAAGTTGAGGAAAGAAAAATCATCCAACAGATCTTGGAAAACTCGGGTCAAGAGGCTAGAATCTGAAGGCCCTCGGGGAGTGAAATCCTCCTTATAAGAAAAGGACAAGTTGATCCAAAGATTGAAGAAGAAAATAAAAATGTCTGCCACAGAGCATCCACAAACAACATAATTGGTTTCTCTAGAATAGGAGAAGTAGGCATTTTGACAAGAGGCATTGAATTATAAGGCCAAGGTATTACAGATGGAGAAAGAAAAAGTGAATTGGTCACAAGGACAGACAGAAGTACCAAAATGAATGTAGTTATACCTTTTACTACAGAAAACGGGCCAAGCACTGAAGGACTTGTCCAGGATATGTCCCAAGTTAGGTTGAAGGTGAGAGAAATCAAAGGTCTAAAGGGAGATATAGAGAAATTGAAGCAAGAAATGAAAACGAAAGATGATAGGATGTATCAACTTCAAAAGGAGTATCAGGGTTTGTAGGAAATAGTAGACAAACTGAAAACAAGGTTGAGAGGAAAAGGATTATTGCAGGGAGCCAAACACATCATTTGGGATTCTATTGCCACTGAAGCTGCCAAGTTCAAGGTGTACTTTAACTTCATCAATGAAAAATATAGCATCGCCATCACAGCCAGAAGCAGGTGTACTGTTGTAAATGAGACCTTGGAAAAGAAACCATCAAAGTGGGACAAAAATTCCATAAACGTGCTAAATTCCATCCCCACTACAGAACTTCAGACCATTGGTTCAAAGATAGGACTACATTGATCATTTGGGCCAGGAGGGTCATTTCCAAGCATAACCTGCTAAAATTAGTTCAAAACAATGTCATACAGATGGAGTAGAGTATAGAGGAATTCAAATATTTGTTTGAAGAGTTTTTCATCAAAGGCCTCCCACCATTTTGGGATGGAAAAGGAAAATTGAGTGATCAAGAGAAATACAACTCTCACCTCACCCAATGTAGAATGGATCACTCCAAGCTTGAAATCCTAGAAGAAAAATTGAAAGGAGAAACCCTGGTGGAATATTTGACCATAGATTTTGAGATCTTGAATCAGTTCAAGACAGTGAAGATCACTCTACCAGTCATGACGTATGCCTCTTGCATTGACCTGGAGATCATAATCAAAGAAATGATGGCCTACGATATCCCTTCAGACTTGCAGTGGAAGGAAATAGTGCGACTGGGTAAAAAAAAGTGCAGTTTTCCAGGAACCAACAGATAATGCCCAGGTGTCACCTAAAATGGAAGATCAAACAGATGACCAAAATGGGACAAATGGAAAAGGAATAAGCTGAAGAGTTAGAGGAATCGATAATTGGTTCATGAAACATTTTTTATTAATCATTGTAATCGATTCCCATACCGAAACTGTGAGATGTAATTATTGTAGTCAGTTTTAGAACATGAAACATTTTCAATTCATCTATTGTAAACAATTTCTAATTGAAGGAACTCGAATTGTATAAATATTAGAAGTTCTGAATGTATTAATGTTGGTAGAAGTGCAAGGGTACAATTCTAGTTGTTATGAACTCAATTGTAATTTTCTGAAGCTGAATAGAATTCACATGCAAAAGTCTTTGAAGTCTCTATGAAAAGATTCTAATGGTGGTTATATGAGCTTTTTCTTCTCCCGTTGTATGTATTTCCTATGTTTATGATTCCATTTACATTGTATTTTGTTTAAATTGGATAGTTTAAAGGCCCATAATTCATCTTATGATTCTCTTGGATTAATCAATTTAAATGGCATAAAGTTCTTCCTAACTAATTCAAAATTCATTTTATTAATTCTCTAATGCAGTTACTTGTTTTATCTTTTCTTGTTACACTATGCAAATAAAAAATTATAACTTAGATTCATCGCCTCATTTATCCTTTATCCTCTGGATAATTATACCAACCAGTCAGTGTTTCTATTATCTTTTCAGAAATTTGACTCCATAGCCATGAGTGTCCTCCCCTTTCCTTGCCAGGAAATTTATGAAAGCTCCCTAAAAAATAAACTAAACCTAGCCATTGATTTCCAAAGAAACACCAAGTGACATGAGAGAGCCCTCTTTGAGCTGAGCAGGCTAGTACCCAACCATAAAGTAGGTTTGTAGGTTACCTCTGTCGTTTGTTTATCAGCCAAACAAATTTACATAGTGCTAACATTCTGGTGTCGTTGTCAGGGACCAAAAGTGAAATCTTCCCTCGAAAAATAATGACTCAAATCTTCATATTTGATTCCTAAGGGTGATTGTGAATTAAAAACCTTACTGTATGAGACTATTTTTACCCTGGTGAATCCATTACCAAGAGACCAGTAGCACAAAGTAGTTCGAGCTAGAAATCCTGTCTCCCAAGAGAATTCACACCAGGAGAAACCCAAACCCAAAAGCTGCAATTCCTATGTCTGATCCTCAGAAGATTGTACACAAAAGAAAACAAAATATCATAAGCCCAGTCTTGTGTTTGGACAAGTATCTATACTTTCCCAATTGTGGAGTAACAAGCATCAAAGATCTTGAGTTTGATGTTAAATTTGAACAAACTCTGTTTGGAACTAAATCAGAGTCTTGTTTGAGAGAAATTATCTTCGATGAGAAAAGGTTCCAAGATTTGATTTTAGTTGCATCTACTAAACCTATAGTGATTCATACTTAGAATCAACAACCACTTGAGGTCCTTAAGTAGCCATGGAAACTAGTTTTTATCCTCTTGTACTGCCTGCTTAGTTGCATGATTTTCCTTAGGAGTATAATCTAAGGATTAAGTTATATGATGATGAAGGAAGTCTGTCAGCCCAAAATCATCTAGACCGGTTCAATGATTTTATAGACTTAGAAGAAGTAGATTTTGAGGATGCAAAAATGAGGTTGTTTGCACAAAGTCTTGTAGGATAAGTTAGAAAGTGGTTCAAATCCCTCCCAACATCTAGTATCATAAATTTTGAAGCCTTTGAAACCAGTTTTCTTGCAAAGTGGGATGACAATAAAAACCCCTTCAGTTGTTGAATCTGTATAACAACATGAGGAGGTCACCTAATGAAAGAGTGCGAGATTTTTCAGTCACATTTGTAAAGGTCTATAATTTAATTTCTACTGAGGTAACCCCCCCCCTCTAAAGCTACTCAAGCTTTGTTATTAAGGGAACATGGATCTGCTTCATTAGATGATATGATGACTGATGCAATAGAAGTTGATGTAAATATAATGGCTTCAATAAAGATCAAATCTAACTCTGATAGCAACATGAATAAGGTTCAAGATAAAGCACAACCTTCAACCTCATAGACATCATAAGAAAGGTTTGAAACAATGATGAAGACCATGGAGAAGATGATGGAGAGAATGGATTTAGACAGTAAGCCTAACACCAAAGAACAAGCTGATACCCCAACTAGAAATCAGATAAGACTTGCAGTGCCACAAATCAAACAAAGGGAGAAGAGGAATCAAGGTGACCAACAAATAAGACCTCATTTTCAAAATAATTATGTAAATGAGAATTATGATGGAAATTTTGAAGACAACTTGCATTGTTGTGATGCTAATAAAATAGAGGCGTTTCTGACTAAATAAGAACATGACCAGTTCATGGATGCAAATGAGATCTTCATGCAAGATGAGGAGGAAATGTTGTTAGTAGAAAAATAATATTACCAAATAGGGTTGCAGAATGCCATCATGCAATTCTAGATACAATATAATCTTCAAAACCAGAAAGTGCCTGCAAACCCTCCAAAGGGGAATCCTCCAAAGGGGAATCTTACCAAAGAAGCTCAAAATAACATACCTTCTTCAAGTCAAGCCAAAAAGGACTCTACTGCAAAAGATGTTGTGGACAAAGGAAAGCAGAAAGAAGAACCCCAAAAGAAAGTACTTGAAACAAGAAAGGAGACAGTCATCAACGAGGTAGAAAAAACCTCATCCTCCTTTAATTTTGAAAGTGAGATGGAAAAGATTAAAATATTTGCACCATTCAATGAGTTGATAAAAAAAAATGAATATAGAAATCAGATCATCAATATGCCCAAGATGGATCAAACTTCTGACACTTTGAACATACAAGATGATCATTTTTTCATCTTGTTTGGCCCACGTGTGGAGGAAATTAGTCATTCTGATGAATTCCCTCCTTTTTATATCAGTATGACGATCCATGATATGAATCTACAAAATGATATGTTGGATTCGGGTGCATCCCATAACCTGATGCCCAAGGTGGTCATGGACCAATTGGGCTTGAACATCAGAAGGCCTTACAAAGATCTTTTCTCCTTCGATTCAAGGAAGGTGAAGTGCCTGGGCCTAATCAAAGATCTAATGGTTTCTTTGTCCCAAATTCTAGCAAAAAACATGGGGATGGATTTGGTGGTGACTGATATTCCTCCTAATTTTTGCATGTTGTTGTTTAGGTCATGGGCTGTAAAGTTGAAAGGGACTCTGCAAATGGATATGTCATATGCCACTATCCCTGTGTTTGGTTAAGACAAGAAGTTGTATAGGGAAGTATTTCTCAAATATAGGGTCAATAAAAAGGCCCATCCAAATAACCATCCCATCTACTCTATGGAGACTGAGTTGAGTTCTTCCATTTTCTTCAATGATTTGTGTTTTGAAGAGAAAGGGCTAGAGATTGACAAGGTTGTCAAAGACAAAATTGATTAGCAGATTGAGAAAATTTCAGAAAAGCAGGACAATGCAGAGGATGAGATGTGGAACATGAGATTAGATGGAGCTGTTAATAGAGAGGGGGTAGGGGATGGTGTGTGGATAAATCCCCCCAGACTGGACACAAAATTATTCTCTTATAAACTTTATTTTGATTGCACAAACAACATGGCTGAATATGAGGCACTAGTGTTGGGTTTGAATGATTTTAAAGAGATGGGTGCTACGAGGATAGTTTTTCATGGATATTTTGAGTTGATCATAAATTAGGTAAAAGGAATATATCAATAAAATCACCCCAGATTGAGAGCATACATGAATACAGTTTTGTACCTTTGAAGGATTTTCATAATATAGCCTCTCAGCGATTCCAAGGGGTCAAAATCAGATTGTTGATGCTCTTGCCACTTCAGCTTCAGTTTTCAAAATTACAATCTTTCATAGCAGGGGGTATGAATTTGAGATCAAGCACAGACTGATAGTGCCTAATAATATTAAGTACTGGCAGGTTTTTGAAGATGACAAACAAATAGAAATTTTCCTTAAGTTGGAAGATGAATTTGAAAGTTTGAACATTGATGAAGAATATTGTGATGAAGATGAAGAGGAGTTGTGTTTGAAAATGATGACTACTTTAAAAATTACATTGTTGGTAAAGACATAATGCAACTAAAGAATAGTATCATCCCCAAAGGCCTGGTACCATTAGAACAACATTTTGACAACAATTATGTGGCTAGAAGCCCTAAAATTACTACAAGTGATGAAGATGTTCAATATTGCAAAATCAGAACTCGGGAAGATCCAAAAATCATTAAATTGTCCAAAACACTCAACCCTAAAGTCAAGCAAAGACATATCAATTTAATGAAAGAGTTCCCTGATGTTTTTTCCTGGAGTTATGAAGTCCTGGAATTTTATGATACCAAGGCAATTTGACTTGTGATTCCACTCAAGGAAGGTCACAAGCCTTTCAAACATAAATTAAGAATAATTAATACTTTGTTGTTGCCCTTAATTGAAAAAGAGATAAAGAAACTGTTTGAAGCCAATATTATAGTGTCCCTGAGATTTTCTAAGTGGGTGGAAAATCTGGTGCCTGTCAGAAAGAAGAGTGGGGAGATCAGATTATGTGTAGAATTCAGAAATCTAAACAGAGTATCTCTCAAGTATTATTACCCATATCCTAAGATGGATCAAATACTACATAAAGTGGTTGGTTCTCAGAAAATATCAATGTTGGATGGTTTCTCTAGGTATAACTAGATCATGTTACACCTTGATGTGCAGGAAAAAACAACCTTCACAACACCATGGGGTACCTTCATGTATGACAAAATGCCATTTGGAATCAATAATGAAGGAGCAACATTTCAAAGAGATATGGACATATATTTTGTTTATGAGAAAGAAAAATTCATTGTTATTTACTTAGATGATGTCATTGTGTATTCTGTTTCTGATGAAGAACATCTCAAGCATCTAAGAAGAACTTTTCAGAAGTGTAGAAAGTTTGGCATTTCATTAAAACCCAAGAAGTATAATTTTGGCATGGAAGAAGGGAAGTTTCTTGGTCACATTATATCAAAGGAGGGAATAAATATAGATCCTAGCAGGGTTGAAGGAATCCTAAAAATTGGCATGCCTAGAAGAAAAAAGGAGGTACAATCTTTCTTAGGGAAAGTAAATTTTTTGAGAAGATTCATCTCTAACCTAGCTGAAATCATAAAGCATATCACCAACATTCTCAAGAAAGGAAATGAGATAAAGTGGACTCCTCAAGCCAGGAAATATTTTGAAGATGTCAAAGTGGCATTGACCAAAGCCCCAGTACTGGCCATTCCAAATTTCGAAAAGGAATTTATACTATTTTCTTTTTCCTTAGAGCAAAACATTGTTGGTGTCTTATTGCAGAAATATGAACAAAATTTTGAGAACCCTATAGCCTACTTTAGCAAAACATTGAGAGACTCTCCATTGAAATATGATATCATGGAAAAGCAAGCTTATGTGTTGCTTAATGCCTTAAAGGAGTTCAGAGTTTATATCTTGAATTCCCACATTGTTTCTTATGTACCCAGCAGTGTTTTGAAGGACATCTTAACTCAACCAGATCCTGAGGTAAAAAGGGGCAAGTGGATAGTTGTGTTATTGGAATGTGACCTGAATATCAAACCTACAAAGTTGATCAAAGGGAAAGGACTTGTATAGTTGATGGCTCAGTCAAATTGTGAACTCCTAGGAATTAATTTCATTTTTGATTTGTCTACATATTCAAGAGAAGAAGAAATCCTTCAGGTATCCAAAAAATTCCTTGACTCTCCATGGTATCCTGACATCATTTATGTATTGAAAAATCTGCAGTCTCCTCCTGAATTGACTAAAACCAAGGCCAAGTTATTGAATCTAAAAGAAGCAAAGTTTTGTATGGTAAATAAATCTCTATATTGGAAAGATCCGAGAGGAATCTTGTTGAGTTGTTTTCTAGAGGAAGAAGTAGAGAGGACCATCAAGGAAATCCATAAGGGTGTCTATGGAGGACACCATTATTGGAAAACTAATGTGAACAAGATATTGAGAGTTGGGTTCTATTGGCCTAGCATTTTTTATGATTTATACAAAGAGGTTTCAATATGTCATGAATGCCAAATTTTTTATGGGAAAAGAAAATTACAGCCTTTACCCTTGAAACCCATCTCTGTTGAATCACCCTTTAGAAAATGGGGCCTTGATTTCATAGGAGAAATTCATCCACAGTCCTCAGCTCAGCACAAGTAGATTCTGAAAGCCACAGACTATTTTACCAAGTGGATTGAGGTAGTTCCCACCAGACAGGCCATAGATGCAGTTATCATCCAGTTTTTGGAAGACAATATTTTTTCCAGGTTTGGGTGTCCAATCAAAATCATTATAGATAATGCAGTAGCATTTAAATCTAAAGGGATGGAGAAATTTTGTAGTGACTACAACATAACTCTTGGCCACTCCAATTCTTATTACCCTCAAGGAAATGGGTTGGTTGAGTCATCAAATAAGAGCTTAACCAGAATTATCAAAAATTTGTTGCAAGATAACAAAAAAGCTTGGCACAAAATGCTCATCCATGCACTATGGGTTGACAAAATCACTCCAAAAAGATCTATTGACACTTCACCTTTCCATACTGTTTATGGAACATAAGCACTTTTTCCTACTAAATTAGGGTTCCCAGTGATGAGTTTGTTACAAGATAAGGATGTTGAAATAGATGCCACCCGAAGAAGAAAAGATGAGCTGATCAATGTCTAGCAAACAAGAGAAAAAGCCTTTAACAATGCTCAACTGCACCAAGACAAGATTAAAAAGGCTTTTGACAGGCATACTAAAGAGGATGATTTCAAAGTGGGAGACTTGGTATTGAGATGGGATGCCAGAAATGAAGACAAGGGAAAGCATGGGAAATTTGACCATCTATGGCTGGGACCTTTGAAAATCATGGTGTACCATAGGAATAATGCCTATCTGATACAAGAAAGTAATGGATATATCGTTGGAGGAGGACCTGTGAATGGAAGGTTCCTCAAAAATTATATCATTTAAAGGAACCGACACCCTTTCCATTCATTGTACATAACCATTATATTTTATTTTTTTAGTTGAAGCAGTTGAAATTAAATCATCAGAACTGAAGCTCGAGGTGAAGGCCCTGAGTTATGTTGAGTAGATTTTGAGTTTTCTGAATAAAAGTTGGTAAATTTAGTTGTAGGAATAAATCAAATCCCAATGGGTAGCAACTCGGTTTGTTGTTCTTTTCTACCTCGTAGGGAGGGTAGCATCCCCATTTGGAGCCCATGTTATCACCATAACAATTTCTGTGGGAAATCTAGTTTTCAAAACTTAGTGAGGTGATAAATTGATGTGGAGGAGTGAAAAACTGTAGGACAGGGCCAAGTCTGGTGGGAGGAGGCTAAATCTAGCAGTAGTGCGGATTTGATGGGACCCTACAGGTTGCATATCGCGGGTGCTATAGATCAACGGTTGAGGATAGTTTCAAGGGGAGAACTTGCACAAATGATAATTCTCAAAAGTAGGTCGAAAATAAACCATGGTTTCATCTCGGGACCACATGGTGCCACTGGGTGCATTTTAGGGTGATAATCAGGTTTCCCCAAACCACTCTCCCTCGCCCCCGAAATCGGGAAAGTATATAAAGGGGGTGCTCGTCGTTATTTTATTATTTTTCAAATATTGGAACATTGAAAGTTGGCATGACCACTCCATTCAAACTGAAGCTCAACATCATGCCAAGCTCACGTGTTTTCCTCTCATTTATAGGTATTTTCCATCACCACCATGGACCCTGTCATTATGTCAGCAACAGAGAAACACCCCATGTCAAACGAAGAAGCCCTAATTGACAAAGATTCAAATGTGTTCGATAATAAAATCACCATTTTTCCCATCTCTATGTCCAGAGCTAATCTGTCAAATAATGTAGGGAAATAGATACCCTTCCTTGAAGCAGTCCAGACCACTATAGTCCCTTACATTTTCAAGGTCGAATTCTCCTTCCTTGAATTCATAGGTTGGTGCGCAGAGAAATATTCATAGGAAGAAAAAGTTTTCTTAAATAAATGGGGGTCCAAGGTCCTATGTAGGGTAGAAAGTATGTCAATTCGAGGCACCCTCCGCATACCAAAGTCCCTCTTCGCAGTGTCTGAACCATTCGGGGAAAAAAATATTATTATTGTTTGTAGGGAGTGTCCATCAGAAGTCAAAAACCTATTTTTATGAACAATTGTCAAACCAGAGAACATTTCTGAAAGTGTGTCCCTGCCAATGAGTGTTAATGTCATGGTTATTGAAGTCCAATGGGTCTGTTCCATACTGAGTCAGATTTTAGTTCTAGATAATGACAATTATGTGGTCGATGTCATGTTAGGTTTTTTTTTGGCATTTTTCTAGTAAGAGTCCAGTCAGTCAGTCAGCATCAACTTCGATAATTTAATAGCTCATAATATTCAAAAACATCTAGTGAATTTTCAATCACTGAGACATTTCAGATATTACACATACTTGCTGAAGATTTTTCTAGAAACAAGCAAGAGATAATTCCCTGAAGAAGCATACATATCAACTGAATGTAAAAGAATCACAATGCTCATTTTTATCAACAAGATCATGTCTAGAGTTTACAGCCTGATTTTCAACACCAGCCTGCCAAGAGTCCTAGATGACATGAGGATTTATTTATAGCCAAATCTAGAAAACAGAGTGGGGGACTGGGTGTTCTTCATGCATTCAATAGTGATATGGGTTTATGGTTGTCATGAATCCCCCTATATTTTTCCTATTTTTCTAACACCCAGAGTCTTTTCCCTCGAGTTCATTAGGAAAAGGATGATATCAGAGACATATCACTTCTTGAAACTACATAAGGCATCCAACCTCAAATTTTGTTTCATCATTGGACCGTTCATTGTCAAGACAAGATCCTGCTTATCTCAAGTCCAAGAAAATCTCAAGGAGTATGGATTTGCACGGTTACAAAGAAGAATATATGATCCACATCAGATCATATCCTAGAGAAAATTGATGAAAAAACATTCCCCTATGAGCATGAAAATGTTGAGGGTTTTGACAAATTGGAAAATCTAGATGTTTGTGTTGATATGGAAGAAATATTACAATCAGCTCAAACACAACAAGTGGAGGCAACCCTGCAACATAATCAAATACAACAAACTCCTCAAAAGTTGATAGTTAAAGTCACCAAGGTAAGTGTTTACAACAAAATAATTAGTTCAGAGGCCCTGGGCACCAACAGTCAGCAGACTGCCCCTAAAAATATGAAGATCACACAATCCCCAAAGATAGTGGATCTAGAAGAGGATGAACCTAAATAACAAGCAAACATGGATATGGTGGAGAGTGGCACCAACAATGTAAAATTTGGGAAAGGAAGCAAGCTCCAAAGTGAAGGAAGCTCAAGGACTTTTAGCAGCAAAAAGCACATCTTTGATAAGGCATCTGGAGCAGCCTATCAATCTAAAGAAGATTTAGCAAAGAAATATTCTGAGAAAGGAAGCTTCGCTATGAATGAAATGAGGGATTTAATCCCTAAAGTAGAAAATATATCTCAACATAATTATTCTCTGTTCAAAGTGAGAGATGGAGAGAAGAAGACATTCAATATAACAATTGTAGATGAGGAGAAAGTACCTGAGATCGAGCTAAAATATGAAAACATCAATGCTCCAAACAAAGTGAAATTCCACAGGAATACCAGTGACATGTTGTATTCAAATTACTTGGGTCTAAGCCTAAAGAATTCAAAATTGTCAACTTATGCAGTTAATTTGGAAGGGTATTTGAGGCAAGAAAAAGCATCCAATAGATCTTGGAAAAATCGAATCAAGAGGCTAGAATGTGAAGCCCCTCGGGGAGTGAAATCCTCCTGAGAATAAAACGACAATATGATTCAAATATTGAAGAAGAAACTGAAAATTCCTACCACAAAGCATCCACAAACAACAGAATTGGTTGCTCTAGAGAAGGAGAAGGAGTCATTTCAACAAGAGGCATTGAATTATAAGACCAATGTATTACAGTTGGAGAAAGAAAAAGTGAATTGGTTATAAGGATAGAAATAAGTACCAAACATGGTTGTAGTTATACCTTCTAATACAGAAATTGGTCCAAGCACTGAAGGACTTGTCCAAGCTATGTCCCAAGTTATACTGTAGGTGGGAGAAATCAAAGGTCGAAAGGGAGATATAGAGAAATTGAAGCAAGAAATGAAAATGAAATATGAGAGGATGGCTCATCTTCAAAAGGAGAATCATGCTTTGTAGGAAAGAGTAGATAAGATGAAAACAAAGTTGAGAGGCAAAGAATTATTGTAGGGATCCAAACACATCATTTGGGATTCTATTGTTGCTAAATCTTCCAAGTTCAGGGTGTAATTGAACTTCATCAATGACAAAGATAGTATGGTCATCACAACTAGAAGTAGGTGCACTATTATAAATGAGACCTTGGAAAAGAAACCATCAGAGTGGGCCCAAAATTCCATAAATCTGCTAAATTCCATCCCCACTATAGAAATTTAGACCATTGGGGTCAAGTATAAGACTACATTGATCATCTGGTGTAGGAGGGTCATTTTCAATCATAACCTGCTAAAATCAGTCCAAACCAAGGCCATACAAATGGAGCAAAGTATAAACGAATTCAAAGATTTGTTTGAAGAGTTGTTCATCAAAGGCCTCCCACCATTTTGGGATGGAAAAGAAAAATTGTATGATCAAGAGGAATAGAGCTCTCACCTCGCCCAATGCATAATGGATCAATCCAAGTTTGAAATCTTGGAGGAAAATTTGAAAGGAGAAACCTTGGTGGAATATTTGACCACAAATTTTGAGATCTTGAATCAGTTCAATACAGTGAATATCGGAATGCCAGTCGTGACGTATACCTCTTGCATTGACCTGGAGATCCTAATAAAAGAAATGATGGACTACGATATCCCTTTTTGACTTGCAATGGAAGGAGATAGTGTGGATGGGTAAAAAAAAGTTCATTTTTTCAGGAACCAACAGATAATGCCCAGGTGTCACCCAAAATGATAGATCAGACAGATTACCAAAACAGGACAAATGGCAAAGGAAGAAGTTGAAGAGTCATAGGAATCGAAAGTTGGTTCATGAAACATTTTTTATTAATCATTGTAATCAGTTCCCATACTGAAACTGTCAAATATAATTATTGTAGTTAGTTTTAGAAGATGAAACATTTTCAGTTAAGCTATTGTAAACGTTTTCTAATTGAAGGAACTCGAAATGTATAAATATTATAAGTTCTGAATGTATTAATGTTGGAAGAAGTGCAAGGGCACAATTCTAGTTGTTATGAACTCAATTGTAATTTTTTGAAGCTAAATAGAATACATATGTAGAAGTCTTTGAAGTCTCTATGAAAAGATTATAATGGTGGTGATATGAGCTTTGCCTTGTCCCTTTGTATGTATTTCTTGTGTTTCTGATTCCATTTACATTGTCTTCTGTTTAAATTGGATATTTTAAAGCCCTAGAATGCATCTTATGATGTTCTTGTCTTAAGCAATTTAAACTATGTAAAGTTCTTTGTAACTAATTTGGAATTCATTTTATTAATGCTCTGATGTAGTTACTTGTTTTCTCTTTTCTTCTTACACTTTGCAAATTACAAATTATAACTCTAATTCATCGCCTCATTTAGCATTTATCCTTTGGACAATTCTACTGACCAGTCAGTGTTTCTATTCTATTTTTAGAAATTTGACTCCATATCCCTGAGTGTCCTCCCCCTTCCTTTCCAGTAAATTTACAAAAACTCCCCAAAAAACAAACTAAACCTAGCCATTGATTTCCAAAGAAACACCAAGTGACATGAGAGATCCCTCTATGAGCTGAGCAGGCTAGTACCCATCTCTAAAGTAGGTTTGTAGTTTACCTCTGTCGTTTCTTTATCAGCCAATCAAATTTACAGAGTGCTAACACAATTTTTTGAGTACTTGTCTATCGAGCATTAATGTGTTTTGACAAAATTGTGATGCAATCCATAAATATTTATCAAGGTTAGGTCATGAAAAGGGGTCAAAGAATACATGGGCATGTGAGAATTGTGAAGGAAAAGGTGACCAAAGAGAAGACCAATTATATATAGGCACATGACCAGTGTTGATAACTATAATAACTGATGATTCTCGTCGACCCCACAAAGTGACCAGTTAATGGGGCCAATGTTGAAAGTTTCTCGAACTTTTCCTGTAGTCATTGAAATTTGACATGGTTGCACTAGATGCATGCCTTGATGATATGGGAGGGTTTCAAGACTCAAATATTACTCATATTATACCCACATAAGTGAATGGTTTGTAATTTTGTGGCCAATAAGTGGAATATGGTCAATATCTTAGATGAGAGAAAAAAACAAAGATACGATCAAATAACTGACGAAGCATATGCAATTTTTAGAGTACTTGTCTAACGAGCATTAATGTGTTTTGAAAAACTTGTGATATAGTCCATAAATATTTATCGAGGTTGTGTCATGAAAATGGGTCAAAGAAAACATGGGCATCTGAGAACTGAGAAGCAAAAGGTGACCAAAGAGAACACCAATTAGTTATAGGAACATGACCATTTTTTATTACTAGAATAAGTGTTGATTCTCGTCAACCCCGAAAAGTGACCAATTAATGGGGCCAATGTTGAAATTTTCGTAAACTTTTCTTGTATTCATTGAAATTTGGCATGGTTTCACTAGATTCATGCCTTGATGGTATGGGAGGGTTTCAAGACTCAAATATTACTCATATTATACCCACATAAGAGAATGTTATGTAATTGGGTGGCCAATAAGTGGAATATGGTCAATAGCTTAGATGAGAGAAAAAATCAAAGATAAGATCTAATAACCGACGAAGCTTGTGAAATTTTTCGAATACCTATCTATTGAGCATTAATGTGTTTTGACAAAATTGTGATATAGTCCATAAATATTTATCAAGGTTAGGTCATGAAAAGGGGTCAAAGAAGACATGGGTGTGTGAGAATTGAGAAGGAAAAGGTGACCAAAGAGAAGACAAAATAGATATAGGCACATGACAGTGTTGATTACTATAATAAGTGTTTATTCTCGTCGAGCTTGCAAAGTGACCAGTTAATGGGGCCAACTTTGAAAGTTTCTCAAACGTTTTCTGTAGTAACTGAAATTTGACATGGTTGCAGTAGATGCATGCCTTGACAATATGGGAGGGTTTCAAGACTCAAATATTACTCATATTATACCCACATAAGAGAATGTTATGTAAATGGGTGTCTAATAAGTGGAATATCATCAATATCTTAGATGAGAGAAAAAATAAAAGATAATATCAAATAACCAATGAAGCTTGTCCAATTTTTGGAGTACTTGTCTATCAAGCATTAATGTGTTTTAACAAACTTTTGATATAGTCCATAAATATTTATCGAGTTCAGGTCATGAAAAGGGGTCAAAGAAGACATGAGCATGTGAGAACTGAGAATGAAAAGGTGACCAAAGAGAATACCAATTAGATATAAACACATGACCAATGTTGATTACTAGAATAAGTGTTGATTCTCATCGACCCCACAAAGTGACCAGTTAATGGGGCCAACATTGAAATTTTCTCATACTTTTCCTATAGTCAATGAAATTTGACATGGTTGCACTATATGCATGCCTTGACGGTATGGGAGGGTTTTTCCCATGCTACCAAAGAAGAGGACACATGGAATATCCCACCAATTAAAAATCACCAAGTGAAAGGGGAAATGTTATCAATAAAATCAATAATATTCTACTAGATCAAGACTACTTGATGATCCTTTGAAAAGGGATCAAATATTACTCATTCAGAAGTTACAAAAATTGTAAACTTCTCATGTTTTAACCATTGGTCATTCAATTTAAAAGGGATAAAATTATTTCCCCATTCCTTTTATATTTGAAGGAGAATTGGTAGAAGATCAGAGTCTCCTCTAACCTCTACCCAAGACCTAATTCTTTTAGTATCAATCATGATTAGCTTAGACACCAGAAATATATTGAGCCTCTTAGCCATTTTCTCCTCCCTGGTCCTCAAATTTATCCAGGTCAAGGGGAGATTTAAAGGCTCCACATATGCCAATATATCATCTTCAATATTATGGAGAAAATAATTAATCCCCCCTTATTGAAATCCCCTAGTTTTCAACCCTTTCAACCCTAGTTCCCTCTTAGTATTTTCAAGAGTCTTCAATATACTCTTATCATACTCCTAAAAACTTGAGACAATGTCTTAGGCATAGATCTCAACTATTTCCTTTTCTAGTGAAATGAAAGATTGATCTTATTTGCATATTTTATCAAAGGCCCATTTTGAAATAACTATTTTGACCTTTTTGAGGTTTTCTACTAGCTCAAGACTACTTGATGATCCCTTACAAAGGGATCAAATTTTACCCATAGCTAGTTTTCATCGAAGTTGAAATTATTTCATTTCATTTTCCTCTTGCATGGTTTAAAGAGTCAAGTTGAAACACCATCAATTTCACGATCACTCCTTTGAGTAACAACAACCAGCTAAAATCAAGCACCTAATATTAATTTGGTTCACCAAGGGTGGACCTCTCAACATAAGAAACTCATAAGTGCTAAAAATTAGGGGTTTGGGTTCTAAATTCTATATTTAAGCAATTATATGAGATGCTAATGAGTTCTATTTTTACCATGACAACATTCAAGGTAAAAAAAAGGGGGCTTAGGCCCTAAACGTTGCTTCTATGTCTTGTAGGCCATGCATACCACCTTCAACCATGACACATGCCTTTCATAAGGTATCAATTTCCCAAGGTTGGTATACATGTACAATTATAAGGTTTTGAAAACCATAAACATGTCTATTCTCCCTCATAAACAATTATTTGAGATGCTAATGACTTGTATTTTTACCATGACAACATTCAAGGTAAAAAAAAGGGGGCTTAGGCCCTAAACAATTCTTCTATGTATTGTAGGCCCTGCATAGCACCTTAAACCATGACACATGCCTTTTGTAAGGTATCAATTTACCAATTGTGGTATACAAGTACAATTATAAGATTTTGAAAACCATGAACACGTCTATTCTCCCTGATAAACAATTATTTGAGATGATAGTGACTTTTGTTTTTACCATGAAACATTTAAGGTAAAAAACAAGGGGCTTAGGAACTAAACAATGCTTCTATGGCTTCTAGGCCATGCATAGCACCTTAAACCATGACACAATCCTTTCATAATGTATCATCTAAGGCACATGGATCATGGACAAGTACATAGACCATGAAACATCCCTTATAGAAGTAATTATGTCCCAAGAGTGGGATATATTCTAATATTTGGTTCACCAAGGATGGGCCTCTCAACATAAGAAGTGACTTGGTACTAAAAGTTATGGGCTTGGGTTCTAAATGTTATATTTAAGCTATATGGTCCATGCATCAACACTATACTACATGGAATACCCTTATGATAACATCTTTGTATTGGTATATATTGTGATATGGGACCAATTATGAGGCTTATCACAATGATGATGGGCCTTCTTTCCAAGTACATGGTTCAAGGATAAAAACCACTTCTCTTACCCACGTTAAAATGTATATGGGGTGGGAGAGAGAGAGGGAGGTGGAAGGGAGGCATGAGGAGAGAGATATTTTGAGAGGGGAAGGAGTGAGGGAGGTGGTAGGGAGGCACAAGGAGAGAGATATTTTGAGAGGGGAAGGAGTGAGGGAGGGAGAGAGGGATAGATAGATAAATAGAGGGAGGGAGATGGAGGAAGTTGGATATATTGGGGAAAGAAGGGGAGGGGAGAGAGAGAGGGAAGGAAGGGAGGTGAGAAAGGGAGAGAGTGATAGAGAGAGGAGGGGTGGGGGGAAGATAAATATTATGGAGGGATGAAGGGACAAAAAAAGGGAGGGATGAGAGAGAGAGAGAGAGAGAGAGAGAGAGAGAGAAGAACATATTATGTTATTCTATGATGAAAATGATATGAAGAAATAAATAACTCCCAGTGGATCCTTTGGCCAAGAAGAGAAGAATCATTAGCATTGTAACTAGAGGTAGTCGAATGAAATACCGAGCCCCATTTGAAGTTGGTTTATTTTGGTTTCGAGGGTAAAAATTCTTGTGTTCATTTGATTGATTATTCTATTTCTTGTAGAGAAGGAATAGATTCATGTTTCTTTATGATAATTGATGGTAAATTGGTTAATCAATCCCCTATATGTAGAGGGGAGGGTGGAGATGTGGGAGGATCAACTTGTGGTTTGCACCATGTTTGTGTGCAATAGTAGTGTTAGGAGAAATAATTACAATGGATATGTATGTAGTGTTA
>WSFP011471226.1:0-17685 GCA_009831015.1 Picea engelmannii
GTTCTTATTCTTGACCCTCATCTCGGAAATGATGCCATGGGGATCATAATTCCAGGGGAAACTTGTCCTGAATTTCATTTCCCTCAGGAGTCTATCAGCTTCGTCCCCGGCACCTCTATTATTGCAGATAAATGAACCTATCTTCCCCTTAAGTCGTAACTGTTGCTTCTTTTTGAGGGAAACAAAGTGAATATCATCAGAGTTCATAATTTGCCTAATGTATTCCAAAGCGAAAATCCATTAAAGGCAGAACGGAGGGGGGGGTCCGGAATTCAATTTGGGCCGTAGATGTGAGCGCCCGTTTCCGAGCCGTCCAGATGTGCTCAAAGATTATAATCAATTCCGGACCCCCCCCCCTCCATTAAAGGCAGAACGGAGGGGGGTGTCCGGAACTCAATGTGAGCCGTAGATTAGCACGCTTTTTCCCGAACCGTTTAGATCTGTTCAAAGGTTATCACCGATTTCGGAACCCCCTTCCTCTGTTAAAGGTATAACTCTAGTGGGGGTCCGGAAAGCTATAAGGACCGTTGATGTGGGCGCTGTGATTTGGGCCCTTGAAAAGTGAATGAGCCATAGGTAGGGGGCGGGGAAAGTCACATGCGAGAAAAACTTAGGATAAGGGCATTTTCATGGGTTTTCTTTAGATATTTCTCACATACACCCCCAAGGGGGACATCAATTCAATTACATTTAGGCACTGGAGTCATGGGGTAACATATTTATCGTTCTGGCTTCACTCGGGCAAAGGAAACAAAGCAATTAACCTACGTCCTAACCTACTGTCACAAGGCAATCAACCCAGTTTAAACAGTTGGGTCAAGATTTTATTCTTTCTAGGGGCTACCTGATCAGGATTAGACGGTCTGATCAGATGTATTCACTAATACTAACCTATGGGCTATCTGATCAAGATTAGACAGTATGATCAGATGCATTCACTAGCCTATCAGCATTGAAAATTCAAAAGAACTTGGTCATGCTTGAAAGGTATGACCAAGTTGCTATTATTGCATGGGG
Source organism: Picea engelmannii (assembly GCA_009831015.1). NCBI lineage: Eukaryota > Viridiplantae > Streptophyta > Pinopsida > Pinales > Pinaceae > Picea > Picea engelmannii. The sequence goes on from WSFP011471226.1 coordinate 1,018, forward strand.
CCTTTATCTCAAATCTTTTCACCCTCTTTTCTTTCCTTTTTCTTTTCTTTTTTCCTTTTCTTTTTTCCTTTTCTTTTTTCCTTTTTCACAAATTATCTGAAGAATGAAATATCATTTGTGAACCAAATCACCAGATACAGATAATATCCCAGTCATAAGATGATTCCCATAAAATATGGGGTGATAACAGTGTAAATGGAAGGAAGTATGTAAAGGAGGTCTCAAGTTTGATTCTTACCCCGATTTACTTGTGCTCCATGCTTGTGGGTTGTGTGGTGCACCTGGGGTTATAGTGGTAGAGAACAGGTATCGACCCGGTGTCACCCGAGTACAAGAACTGCGAGTTGTCGATTCCCCCAATTAATTTTTTTTTTTTTATTTCCAAACCAAACACATGTTGGAGTAATTAACTCCTACTTGTCTTATGTACTTAATATGAGATATTATTCATCATATTGTTAAGATTATGGTTTGTTAATTGTAATGTAGATATTATCTCTATGTGAGTGATTTAGGAGTTTGTTAGATCTAGGAGAGATCTTAGATCCTATTTATGTGCGAGGTTGAGAGATTCCCTCAACTAAATGGATTGTATGGATGAGATAGTCAATCTACCTTAAGGCCAAGATTAATGTATTTATATGTGTGTACTATTTAATTATAATATATTGAGAATAGTTTTTTGTGTGAATATATGGCTACTCTCCCAATTTCTAAATTGGTATTAGAGCTAGTCTAGGCTTAGCTCCCTCATGGGAGAGCCCAGGAAAATGACATCTTGTGAGAAGTAGTAGTAGAAGTAGGATTAGTGTAGGTGCATGAGAGTATATTGTTCTATTTTTATGTGTTGTTAGGGTGTTGTCATTTGTGATTCACGGTTTGATGAGACTTTGTTCATCTTCCCGTGTGAAGTTTCCACTCTCATTCCATGTTTGCGTAGTGAGTGTTGTGAAACCATCTACATATTGTTGTAACCTTGTGAAGAGAAAATCCACCCTGCCACCATGGAGAAAAATCACCAAAGTTGTGCAAACTGTTGTGAGAAGAGAATCCAATAGCTGTGAAGGAGAGAGTGTGTGAGCCATCATCCAAATGGAAGAAATCCACCATGAACTTACTGAAGCCATTATTCATGCACACTATCAAACCTTTGCTTTGTTTGTTTTAATTGGACTTTCTACTACAATCTTTGGTAGAAGACCAAATTATTCACTCACATGAATCCATTGTGGAATTGATCCATGTGGATATTAGTGGCCACCCACCTATTCCAATTGGCTCCTCTTGTTAGTTTTTAGTTCAACACGTTCTTCTGTACTTCTTTGTAATTGCAGGTTCTACACTTCCAGGGTTGTCTAAATCCCTACACATATTCCAGGTGGATACTGGTGGCCTCTCACCTAATCCAACTGGCTTATTTTGTATCTTTTCATGTCAGCACATCTTGCTGTACTTCCAAGGCCGTTTTGGAGCCCTAAAAAATGTTTTTTTGGCTTGCCACAATCAAACTAAATATGGAGCCAGAGTTTTATGGTGTAATGTGTAGTTCTCTAAAATACCTTTCCAACGGGCTATCACGCGCCTAAAACGGAGGTTGTATGAAAAAGTTACGACCCCGAGAAGTTGAGGTACCAACTTACCCATAAAGGCCCACATGACTTTTGGCGTTTCACCTCCTAGGGTTAGGTTTTTGGATGTCTAGGGTTTTGGCATTAATGAGTAATATTAAAAAGGCCTCTAGAGCCTCACTGTAATCATTCTACTCAGACAAATGCACGTAGCGGCCACATCACTTCTCATAGATAACTACCACCATTTGAGCTAGTGTTTCAGTTCTGTAGTTTTACAGTTTCAATCTATTTCATTTATTCAATATAAGATATTGTTCACTGTATATCTGTGATGTTCTTCATATATCTATGTTTATTGTATTCAATTTGTTAATCAGTTAATTCCACTCCTAAATCCAAATCAGTGGTATCAAAGTGGTCTGCTCTTCATTTATTTTTCTTTGTACATGTCCCCGACAAGATATGGGTACAAAAAGTTGGGGCTCGAACCAATCGAGCCATTGCAAGATCGACTGCGCCGAGCCCGAAAAAAACCCATGGGAGACGAAAATAAAGATGATGGAGCAGGAGATCCTTTTAAAATGTTTCTCAAGGGAGCCCTTGCACGACAAAGGAATAAAATGATGGACAACTTTATGCAGATCCTTCGGTGGCTGTCCATAGGAGAAGAATCTTCATCAAGCGACCATGCAACCCCCTTCAATGTACAGGTAAATTTTGATATTCCATTATTTGAAGGACTGATAGATGCATATGATATAGATAAATGGTTGAATATGCTTGAAGGGTATTTTTTGGTCAATAATTTTTCTGATAGGGAAAATATTACTTTTGCACTCCTCAAGGTCGTCCCCCATGTTAAGGACCAGTGGGACACATACTCTTAGGAAAGGGCCATAGAGGAATCTACAATATTTATGGTTTCCTCTACATGGGATTCCTTTCGGGATGCCATTAAAGAACAATACTACCCTGTTGGAAGCTACGAGGACCAATACACTAGATGGACCACCCTACGTCAAGAAAGGGACCAGACAGTACCAGATTTCACCAATATTTTCCATACCTTGCACACCAAGTTGGGTATCAAAGACTCTAAGATACATCTGGTGCTCAAATACCACAATTGTTTTCATAGATACATTCAAACAGAAATGGAGTTTCTGGACATCGCCTCATTAGTTACAACTTATAGATATGCTGTCAAGATCGAGCAAAAATTTAAGCAGAAGAGGAGAGAGTTTGGATCTGCAAACTCCTCACAAATGAAGAAGGGAAAATGTGGCCCCAACCCACACAACAAGGGATAGAGAAAAGATGGCCAATCTCAGGACAACCAGTCCAAGCCGCAACAAAAGAAGGGGAATGAGAAGACGAAGAAGGACACGAGAAAATGGTGTGAATACCATAAAATCCCTTGTCACAACACTGAAGAAGGTCGCTCCAAGTAGTCACTCATGGTCGAGTTGAAGGATTCCGAGTCAGAGGCCGATTCGGATTTCGAATCAAATATAGAAGGAGGGAAGGGGATTATCGATGCTGAACCCAGTGCCACTATCGCTACCACCAAAGTCCAGCCAAGCAAACCAGAAGAACAAGAGGAAGGGGGACACCTCTTTCACTCATAGATGTGGGTAAAGGGGGCTCCGCCTCATTTCATTGTCGATAGCTTCATTCAGAAGAACATGATATCAACAGAGGTCATCAAGCGATTGGACCTGCCGACAAAACCACACCAACAACCCTACACCATCAGTTGGTTCACCAAGGAATATATCTCTGTGTCAGCCAAAAATGTCGTTTTCCCTACGACATCAAGCCCTTCAAAGATGAGGTATTGTGTGATATTTCTCCCCTTGAAGTTTGTGATGTTCTTTTAGGACAACCATATTTGTGGAAGTGTCATGTTGTGTATGAGTCTAGACCCCGTAGTGTTATTATTACATTGGGTAGACAATTGTACATGATAGCAGAGGTAGCGTCGCCTACTGTTGTTTCTTTAATCTCTACTAATCAATGCAGTAAGCTCATTTCACAGACCGGGAAGTTCATCTTCTTTGTGATCCGTGCTCATAGTAAGCATAAGATCGCCACCACATCTGTGACCTCTACACAGAGCCTCTCTTTGTAGTAGAAGCAAGTGGATAGGATCGTGGAAGAGTACAAATACATCTTCTCCTTAGCCATCGGGGTATCGACACACTGCCAAGTCAAGCATCCAATTGATCTAACCCCCAATGCACCTCCACCTAATGGACCAGTCTATCGTCGCTCGCTGATGGAAAATGATGAAATCAAGCATAAGATCTAAGAGATTCTTCAAAATGGGCACATCAGACCCAACTCCTCCCCTTGTGGAAGCTCAATTGTATTGGTGCATAAGAAGGACGGGACTTGACGACTCTGCATTGATTATAGAGAATTAAACAAAATCACAGTCAGAAACTGGTACCCAATTCCCAGGATTGATGACCTTCTTGACCAACTCAAGGGGGTAAATTTTTTCAGCAAGATTGACCTAAAGTCTGGCTACCTCTAGGTTCCATCGAACCAACTGATGTCTGGAAGACAACTTTCAAATCTAAAGAAGGTCTCTCCAAATGGTTGGTCATGCCCTTTGGCCTAACAAATGCACCAACCACTTTCATGAGGTTGATGGATGATGTATTGAGACCCTTCACCAACTCTTTTGTGGTGCTATACTTGGATGACATCCTCATCTTCAACAGAACTTGGGAGGAGCACATGCGACATATTCAACAGGCTTTGAGCACTCTGCAACAACACAAGCTATATGCCAACTTAGAAAAATGTTCCTTGGGCATGAACATGGTCCAATACTTGGGCTACATTTTTTATGAGCATGGGGTACATGTTGATCCTGCTAAGATCCAAGTCATCCGTGACTGGCCAGCCCCGACCACACTAAACGAGCTTCAAAGCTTCTTGGGACTGGCCAATTTCTACCAATGGTTCATGTTGGGATTCTCCCATATTGCATGGGCCCTCAGCCACGTGACCAAGGATGGTGGAAGGGAAAATTTCATGTGGGGGAAGGAACAACAACGAGCATTTGATGATCTGAAGCATCACTTGTGCTCAGCCTCAATACTCTCCTTGCCTGATCTGCAACAATCGTTCGATATTGAGATTGATGCATATGCTTATGTTGTACGCACAGTTCTCACTCAACATGGTCATCTAGTGGCATAGCATAGTGAGACACTCTCAGATACTGTTTGAAAATAGCCCACCTATGACAAGGAAATGTATTCCATTGTAAAAGCCTATTGTCAATGGAAACATTACATTCTGGGAAAGGAGACAATCATCCACACTAATCACAAGCCTCTACAATTCATACAGACACAGGGGAAGCTGCAGAATGATCGCCATTAGAAGTGGTCCACCTACCTACAACAGTTCCATCTCAACATCAAGTATAAGATAGGGAGCACAAATCATGTCACTGACTGCCTCAGTTGACCTTCTGTGGTTGCACTCACCACTGTCCTCCATTCCTGTGGACATGGGGCATCTAAGTGGCGCCAACTTTATCGACAATATTTGGACTTCATCACCACCTATCATCTCTTAGGTACAGGCATGAATGTCAGCGATTTTCACATTCAGGATGGGCTGTTATGCCATATGGGCCATCTCTGTGTCCCTGCAAGCGAGCATGCAAAGTTGATTTGGGAAGCCCACTACAGTCGGGTGGCATGAAATTTTGGCATGGAGAAAACTGTGGTCATTCTCTAGAAACCATTTTATTGGCCAAAACTTTGACAAGACGTCAGCAAGTATATCAAATCTTGCACTTCCTATGCCATTTCCAAGCCAACCATCAAGAAGCAAGGCTTATACACCCCTCTTCCTACCCCTGAGAAGCCTTGGGAATCCATCTCGATGGATTACATGTCTGGCCTTCTCTCCACCAAGCACGACAATGATTGTGTATTTGTGGTCGTTGATCGGTTTTCGAAGATGGCCATCCTCACAGCCTGCAAGAAGACCATCACAGCGACGGATACTGCCAAGCTCTTCTTCGAACGAGTGTGGGTCCATTTTGGGATACCACAGACCATCATCTCTGACTGGGATAACAGGTTCCTCAACACATTTTGGTCGAGTCTCTAGTCATTGTTGGACACCAAGCTCACTAAATCCACTGCTTTCCACCCCCAAACAGACGACCAAACAAAGGTCTCCAATCATATGATTGTGCACATCCTGGGCATGTACAACTCTAAGCATCTGTGTACATGGGATGAGAGTCTCCCCTATGTTCAACATAGTTACAACAGATCTCTCCATAGCTCCACCGACCATAGCCCATTCAGGTGGGACTGGGATTCCAACCCTTGGGTCGCATTGATGTTGCACTACCTCTAATAATCACACAGACATACTCTTCCCATTTTCATTCTGAGACTGAAAAAGACATCAGATTCATTGAGTGGATTCAACGCATCCTCCAACAGGTCCATGAGATTTTGCAGAAAGCCAATGCTAAGTACAAACAACACCATGATCAACACAAGGTACTGCACCAATTTCAGTTTGGAGACAAGGTCTGGTTACACTTGCAGAAGGAGTGTCTTACATGGCCCCATCGGAAGCTCCACCCATTTCACTATAGGCCTTACACCATCACCAAGGCTGTGGGTAACAATGCTTTTGAGCTAAACACTCCATCATTCCTTGGCTTGCACCCATTGTTCAATGTGGACCTCCTTCGACCATATTTTCCACCATTATTGGACACCTCAGAGATCGCAAAACAATTGACACCAACAGAGCTCAACCTTGACTGCATGGAATAGACATCCACTGATTAGATAGTGGACACATAGGTCAAGGGAACTCGCCAACAAAGGATCCAACTTTATCAGGTTATCAAGGAAGGGCAACTCCTACACCAAGGCAAGTGGCTCACTAGGGGCCAAATCCAGCAAAAGTTTCCGCACTTGATGGGGGAACTGAGACCATTGCTTCATAAGGGGGAGGATTGATGTAGGTGGATATTGGTGGACACCCACCTCTTCCAACTGGCTCCTCTTGTCAATTTTTAGTTCAACATGTTCTTCTGTACTTCTTTGTAATTGCAGGTTCTACACTTTTGGGGTTGTCTGAATCCCTACACATCTTCCAGGTGGATACTGGTGGCCTCTCACTTAATCCAACTGGCTTATTTTGTATGTTTTCATGTCAACACATCTTGGTGTACTTCTAGGGCCATTTTGGATCCCTAAGCAATGTTTTTTTGGCTCACCACAGTTGAACTATAGACGGAGTTAGATTTTGATGACGTAATGTGTAGTTCTCTAAAAGAGCTTTCCCATTGGCTATCACGCGCCTAAAATAGAGGTCATATGCAAAAGTTACGACCTCGAGAAGTTGAGGTACCGACTTACCCATAGCGGCCCACATGACTTTTGGCGTTTCACCTCCTAGGGTTAGGTTTTTGGATGTCTAGGGTTTTGGCATTCATAAGTAATATTAAAAAGGCCTCTGGAGCCTCATTGTAATCATTCTGCTCAAACAGATGCGTGTAGCAACCACATCTCTTCTCAGAGATAACTACTACCATTCGAGCAAGTGTTTCAGTTATGTAATTTTATAGTTTTAACCTATTTTATTTATTCAATAGAAGATATTGTTCACTGGATATCTGTGTTATTCTTCATATCTCTGTGTTTATTGTATTCATTTTGTTAATCAGTTCGTTTTTCTCCTAAATACGGATCATGAATAATGAAGGATAAAATGTGCATTGTGTGGAATGGAGGCAATGTCTATGGGAACTATGTCATATTTAGATGGACACTTGGAAAATAATATAGTGGACATATTTTTATTTCTAGAATAGAGGAAGTAGTTATATTAGTTTTAGATTTTTGCAATTGTATTAGATTTATTATTTGTTTGTAAAATAAATAAATGATAATGAATTCAATGAAGAACCTCTCATACGTTTTTTGAACACAATAACATAACTTAAAAGCTTGTGGTTCTTGGTGAATACAGTGCCCCAAGTATACTACCATTGGTTATGTCTATAGTCTTTTACAATGGGTTTTCTGGTCTGAAGAAATCGTATCTTCAAGGGATCAAGTGGTAGCTCATAATGAATGGTTGTGTCATGGATCTCAGTCTATGAGATTTCAGAAGTGGATAAAGATGTTGATGAAGACTGTATTTAAGAAGTGGATAAAGATGCTGATGAAAACTGTACCAGACATAGATTAAGACAAGTACTCATTAAGGGAGGGTGTTGGAGTAATTAACTCCTACTTGTCTTATGTACTTAATATGAGATATTCTTCATCATATTGTTAAGATGATGGTTTGTTAATTGTAATGTAGAGATTATCTCTATGTGAGTGATTTAGGAGTTTTTTATATCTAGGAGAGATCTTAGATCTTATTTATGTGCGAGGTTGAGAGATTCTCTCAACTAAATGGATTGTATGGCTAAGATATTCAATCTATCTCAAGGCCAAGATTAATGTATTTATATATGTATAATGTTTCATTAATAATATATTGAGAATAGTTTTTTCTGTGCAAATATGGCCATTCTCCCAATTTCTAAATTTCTAAATACATACAGTTCAACAATTTTATTCTCTAGATGATCGAGCAAATATTTTCCCTTTGAAAATAAAGCTTCATACATATTTTGAAATATACCAAGATTTACAATTTGTATGATTTACAAATTAGGATAGAAAGAAAACTAAATCAATAAATTGTGTTATAAAGCTAAACAATTCCATTTTTCAAAAGATAGAACAAATATTTAATTTGAAAATATAACCTCATACTTATTGTAAAATATATAAAGATTTAAAAATTGTATGGGTATATGAAGATAGAAAGAGAACTAAATCACTAAATTGTGTTTGATGCAAACATTGCATTATCTTCTTGCACAATAGACTCTTTAGTTAGTTGTACCATATTTTGTTAATAATTTTACAAGAGTATAATAGTGCCTAAACTTATATTATTAATTTTGTTATGGAATTTTTTTATTTTATAAATAAAAAATTTATCAACTATGCAAACTTTTTGCTAATGATTTTTATATTCAATTATTTCGTATCATAAATATAAAAAAATAAAGATATTTTTGAAAGATTTCCAAAGTAACCATGGTTTAGAGGTTCGAATGGGAAATTTCGGTATAATTCTAAAAATACGAGTGCATTTGTAATTTTTAAAAATACATGCGAGGTACATATTAAATAAGCAAGAAGCCTTTAAATTAAACGGTGGGAGTGTGCCAAAACTGAAGTTGCAAAATTTTGCAGAAGGTTCACTTCTTAATACTCACATATTATAGAATTTGGAAGCAAGAAGCCTCCAAATTAAATGCCAAGTGTGTGCCAAAAACGAAGCCATGAAATTCTATAGGATGTTCACTTCTTAATACTCACATGCTATGGACATGATAGATAAGGGTTATGCGAGGGATGCATGCAACAGAGGGTGCATTAGATGGATGACTAAGATTTAGTCATTTGTCGTCTATTAAAGGCTTTCCAGGTAAAAATGGACATGGCATAATAAATGTCACCAATTTGTTTATATATATTTATTTTTACATGAATGATAAGAAAGGAGTGTGGGGAGAAGTTGACTCACTTGTCTTTTACATATATTTTAGAATTTAGTTGACTTTTGAAATAAGTCAATGAGTTATGTTTTGATTCTAAAATGTATTATGTGTAATTTGAAATAACAGTGAAAAACATATATTCGATGAACTAATTCATTTAAAATGTAAAAATGTGTTGGAACTTTATATCATAATTTTTAATTATAGTTGTTTATTAGGTTGCAGTTTAGTTGTAATTTGGAGCATTTATTGTGATTATGAATTATCAAATCTTGGTGGACATACTCCTACTTTGAGTGGTGTTTGTGTGATGTGTTTTGTTGTTGGTTACTTCTCTCTTGCTACTATTTTTGGGTTGACCCAGGTTTGGATCTACTATGGTTTCCAACAAAACCTTTTAAAACTATTGCCTTCTTGGAAAACCCGAAGGCATTGTAGTACACGGGGTGCACTGCGCAGTCTCACTTGAGATAGTTCAATGGGTGGTTGCAACGCTCAGGTGCTTGCAGTCTGAGAATGAGTGGGGATTTGGAATTGAACCTTGTGATCTTCATTTATTTACTTTAACATCCATCTATGCTAAGAACTTTGTCATTCTTATTCATGCATGTAAAACAATCAGATCTAGCTACTTCATCAAACATTCATCTAATATCTAATCATTAACAACAAATATATAACAATGAATCATTCACATAACACATAAGCTACCGCGGTTCACCCCCTCCTGGGTTACATCCACAAAGATATGGCTCTTGGGCTCTTTTATTATTGTCCTGTCATCTATGGCGCTGTACGCATTACAATTATCCCTCAGTTGGATCAAGATCTTTAATAAGGCAGACTAGATCACACCAGACTCCCGAGCTTGTGATCTAACCCTCAAGATCTACCTTCCTTTCTTTCTTCAGCTCAACAACTTACAAAACAATCTCGTATTTTACAGTCATTCTTACATTCTAGAATTACAATCACACTGAACCCTATCCTACTCTTCGAACCCTGACATACACCTCCTAGGCACCTCTTTATACTTATTTTTGGTTTATCAGCCATTACATCCTCTTACCAAAACCCTAACCCTAGCATGGTTCGGTCTTCTTGCATGCACGCCTCACATGCTTTCCTCCTTTGCATGCGCTTTACTCTGCACGTGCTGCTTTTCCCGCCAGCTGTATTTTCCTTATTTGTGCTTTATTCTCCAAAATTATCCTTTTCCCCCAAATGGGCCTGCACCCAACAGGCCCCCAACATTGACATTGTGACTCATCCCGAGTCACTGCCTTACTCCAACATCTGTCACTGCTTGCGCCAATGCGTCATACATTTAAGTTATTCTCTGGCACTGTGCTTGAGCTTGACTGCTCCTTTCGGCCATGTTTTCCACCAGCTGCGCGATAACTAGGTTTTGTAGCAGTTCTCCCCCTTCCAAGCCTATATGCTCTATGTTAAGCTTTGCTGTGTTGATCTCGACGACCAACTGCTCCACCTTTTCTTGCAGGGGCTCCAATTGAGCCTGTCGCTCCATCTTTAGTGCTTGTACTGCCTTTTCCTCGACTTGTAAATTCTTCATTTCCGTGGCCGTCTTGATATTCTCTGGCAGTGACATTGTCCTCTGTTGTTGTTTGACATTTGCCATTGCTGCATGCAGTTTGTACTCCTTCCCCTGTATCTCTTGTAAGCTCCCATCCTCTAAAAGTTGTGTCCATAGCTGGGCACTCTTCTCCAATAGATCTGTCATTCTGTGTATGTTCTGGATGATGTTCTCTACTCAAGCTGTCACATCATGCTCTCTTTGTGATCTGACTTCTGGAGGAGTCATGGGAACTGCGAGCTCCTCTAGTTCTTTGATCTGTTCTTTATACTGTTGCAGAGATTATGCTATCTTTCTCATTTTCTCTTGCGATGAGGTTGCATGTACTCCTTCGCTGCCTGAGATGGATTGAAATACTGCTTGAATTAGGTTCTCCATCTCGTCCATCTTTTGCTACACCATCTTTTTCTCTTGCCCTTCTTGGATAAGTGCCTCCTTCAGTGAGGTGTTGTCTTCCTGTGCCAATTGTAAGTTCGTTGCATCGTATCTTGCTTGGGACTGAATCTCCTACGCAACGCTCACTTGTAATTTATACATGCTTTAGTTGGAATCTTGGGCAACTCCAAGTCCAACATCTCAATGTCTTTCAGGGGCCTCTGTGGTATCTTCTCATCCATAAACAACATCTCAGGAGTGATGATAAAATTTATTCTCCCCTGTGCCATGATCTACACTGTCTCTTCAATCGGTGCCCCTTCTTTAGCTGGCACTGTTGTCTTCTGTTGCTATTGTTCTGCCTTGATCCTCAACTGCTCCAACACAATTTTCACTTGTATGTGCTCCAAAATTCAAGCCCTGTGATTTTCAACATTTTCCCACACCTCTAATAGTCGATCTTCCACTGTCGTGGCTATCAGATCCACATCATGTGCCGTCAATGATGTTTCCATTGGTTCCTTGTGGGCCTTAGCCTTCTTTCTAGAGACACTTGCTTGCTTCCCTGTTCTCTTCCTTTGGGCCACTAATGGCTCAGATGCTTCTAACATCCGTGTATCCATGCATGTATCCTTCCCTTCTCCTTCTTCCATGGACATTTCTTGTGCCTCTGTTTGCATTTCTTTAACGCGCACCTGTTTTGTCACTCCTTTTGTTTCATGCTATGTGTGCACTAGTCCCTGTGTAGAACCACATTGTGATTTCTTCTTTGTCTTGGTTTTCTTCTGTATGGGATTGCTTCCCCCTTCTTGGCCTTGTGAAATATTGTTCTTTTTTCTTGCGTCGTTTGTGCCTGTCTGCTGCGCATGAACTGTTCTATCCCGCATCCTAGTTTGTCCTCCTGGCACTGTCTTTGGGATTGTTGGCATTCTCCACTCCCTGGGCCATTCCTGGACCTCCATTTGGATGTCTTGCATTGTCATGTAGTACTTCAGCTGCAACCACTACTTCAGCTGCAACCAGTCCTTAGCTGGATCCCTCTTTGCTTATAGCTGCATACTATGGCGCGATGCCTGGAAGTTCACTAATGTGCAAACTTCTGCACAGTTTCTGTGGGAATCCTCCATGTATCTGCTAACTTGTTCTCAATATTTGTTAGGTATAGTGCAAATATGTCTCTATTAAGTTTCTTCTTCTTGGGATCTGCTGTGCCGCGAAGAGATGTGTAGCACGCTGCACCACATTTTCATGTCCTTGGCAGGAACAAACTGTATGTGGGTTCTTGCCATTCCATGAGTGCAATGGGGATGAGTAACCATGAATAATGTAACTTAGAGCCCCATTCTTGTACGTCCTTGCAGTCCTATAGAAATGAATTTAGTAGATATGGGGCCTAGCTCATCAAGCTCCCTTTCACACACTGTGCTGCAACTGCTACAACTCCTGTGGGTACTTCCTCCTTCCTCCTTCCTGCACTTGCACATTAAATTGCATCCTAACAGTTGTGTTGCAAATCATGTCACATGATCGTCAATGTCACTGATCCTAATTCCCCTGTTACCCCTCTCTACGCCATATTTATCTTTGATTTCATCCGAAATGGATTTTGCCTTAGTTTTATCCTCCAGGTATTATTCTGGCTTCTCCCCATCCATGGGTAGCCCTATGATTGTTGCAATGCGATCAACATTAATAGGCATTGGCCTATCCATCCATAAGATTCCTCTGTGCACCCATGATAACAGTTGCTTTACACACCCGTTGATGTGTTTACTGCACCCAAAGTGCAATATGTCTAATAAGTTCATTATGCATGTATTGTACAACCCCAGGATCCACTGTGCAGGATCCAACAATGGCGCACCTGATGGGCCTTCTCCCCTGCTCTCCAGGTAACTCTGTGCTGCCAAGTTTGGGAACTTTTTTGCGTCAGACACATTATGGTCGGAGTATTTGAGGCTATCGAAGCCTCCTACCATTTCGGCATCATCCTTCACACCTTTGGGGAATTTCAGCATTACTATGGCTAGTTCTTCCTGTGAGCGGTGTATGCTCTGTGCACTGCTTTCTGCTCGCGCCTTGTTTTTCCCTTGTGGGGATGATAACCCAACTGCTGGTATATCCTAGTGCCCTGTTCTCTGCTATTCTTCTAGTTCTAGGCCCTGTTGAGTCGAACCCCCAACCTGTTCTTCTTGCTGCATCCCTTTTCCACTGGACGCGTCAGATTTCGTTCTTTCAACGTCTTCTTCCGGTGGCTTGACCTCCTGTGCGGGGTTTTTCTACTCCTCTACATGCATCGTGGTCGACTCATACTTTGATGTGTGGATTTCTTCCACATCCACAACTGTTGGCATCTCGTGTGTTCCGGTTTGTGGCACCTTGTTACTACTCCGCGTGTTTCGTCCGACTCTGCTTGGAGCTCCAACTCTCGATGGTGACATGTTGATGAAATCTGGACTACAGACTTGGTGCTATCACAAATTTTCACTCTCTTGCTCTCATACTCGGCTCTGCATTCTACTCTTTAGCAAATAATACACTGAGTTGCTTCCCCCCTTTTTCTGACTTTATAGCAGGACATAGAAGTGACAGTTGTGTCGCACTGACAATTGTCACGTTTTCACTTTTTGCTGTGTTTCCCGCGTGCTGTGCCTTTCTACCCGTTAACTGTTCTCCTACACATAATGTTTTCAATCACTGGTTTTCTTGCAGTGCACTTCTTATTCTACCAGTTCTATTCTATCAAAACCTTCCATGCATGCCGATTTGTTTGTAGTTTTATCCCCTTTTTACTTTTTATGGCTTTTCTTCTTTTTCTCATTTTTATTTATTTTTCTCACTTTATATCTCTTAAATTCTACTATAATACACTATGTACATATTTTCTTACTGTGTTGTAACTTTATAAGTACTAGGAGGTCGACTATCCCTTTATATCTTCAATTGACTCCCATTGATCATTCCTTTCAGTTCTATACCTCCTAGATATTTCAACTATATAGATCCCCCATCTGTGATAGTCTCCACTTCGTATGGACCCAACCAATGCATTTGAAATTTACCTGGATGCTAACAAATTTACTGTCATATACCAAGACTAGGTCTCCCTCCTTGAAACTCTTCCTCTTGATCTGTTTGTTGTGCCAAGATTTATCTCTTGCTTTCTGTACTTCTTGGTGAAATCCTGCTAGAATCCTATCTTTTTCCATCTCCATCAGTTGACTTAGCCTTTCTTTTACTGCGCCTTGTTCTGTCATGTTGGTAATTGTTGCGACGTACAGACGGGGTACCAGGAATTCTAACGGCATCACTACTTCTTGTCCATACACTAACCTGAATGGTGTTTGTCCTATCAATGTTTTGCATGTAGTCCTGTATGCCCACAATACTGCTGGTATCTTCAAGTCCCAATTGTCTCTAGGATCTTATTAAAGGATTTCACTGTTCCATTTGCTTGAGGGTGATATGGTGTACTGTTATGACGGTAGGCTTCAAATTCCTCAGTCATAGTCTTGATAGTACCGTTGATAAAGTGAGTACCTTGGTCACTCATCAAAATCCTTGGGCATCAAAATCTAGTGATCACTTACTCAAAGAGGAAATGTGTTGTTGTCTCTGCGCCACAATATTTTAATGGTGTTGCTTCTACCCATTTTGTTAAGTATTCTATCGCAGTAGTGATATACCTTGCTCTTGACCTTTTTTCTGGTGGGTTAATTGGTCCCACAAAGTCTATTGTCCATTTGTTGAATACTTGCAAGGTTACTTGTGGCATTAGGGTCATCTCATCCCTTCTATTAGGTTTACCAACCCTCTAACATACATCACACTACTGGCAATAATCCTTATCATCTCTATGAATGGTCGACCACCATAGTCCTACGCACAATACCTTATGTGTGGTATCTTTTCCTGCATAATGTCCTCCAGCTATTCCCTCATGAGCCTCTACTAAAATTCTAGGGTTTTCATGTTCTAGGACACATCTTCTCATAATGTTGTCTACGCGCATATTGTATAAGTGTCCCGCAATCAATTGATACTCTGCAACTTTGACTACCAGATTTTTCTTTTACACAGTGTTAAAATCTTGTGGCACAGTCCTTATACTCAAGTATTCAATGATGTTAGAAAAATATTCATCAACTACTTGGACTGAAAATAGCTGTGCATCAGGGAAGTTGTCTTCTAAATTTGTAGGTTCCTCTCCATTCGTGATTCTTTATAGGTGATCAAGTCTTGCATTCAACCTCCCTAGTTTGACTATCACTTCAAAATCAAATTCCTGAAACAACAGTAACCATCTACAGATCCTCCCCCCCCAACACTGGTTCGTTGACCAAGTATTTGAGGGCTGAATGGTACATAAACATTTTAAAGTGTTTGCCAAGTAAATAGTGTCTGAACTTCTGAAGTGCATATAGCATTTCTAAGCCTTCTCTTTCTGTAGTATTGTAATTCTACTCTGGCTCTAACATTTTTCTGCTTGCAAATGCTATAGTATGGTCCAATTCCCCTGCTCCTGGTTACACCAGAATAGCTCCAAGTGCTATGACTGATGCATCCACATGCACATGAAATGTGTTTTCCCAATATGGGAATACTAGAATAGGTGTTGTTACCATATTTTCTTTCAATGTGTCTAAACCTTGTTGAAAATCCCCATTCCACTGGAATTTAGTATCCTTTAACAGATTCTCCATTGGCACAATGATCTGCGCATACCCTTTTATAAATTTTCTGTAGTATCCTGTATGTCCTAATGTTGCTCTTAACTAATGCACTGATTTTGTTGGTGGTAAATTAACAATGACTGCAATCTTAGTAGGATCCACCAATATCCCTTATTTGTTGAAAAGTCAACAAGAAATATGTGTCTAATTTACTTTTCCCTTAAATAAATTGGACAATAAATATTAATCTATTATTTCATTCATAACTGAGTGAGTTGGACTTGTAACAGAACTATAAGTGTAGTTAAGTGAGTTAAGATCAGTTGTACTAGTTGTAACTAAACATGCACTGGTGAGAGTTCAATAAATCAGTGAACTCACATGCAACTGAAGATTCACCATGGTTAACTACATGCATGTCAGATCCACTGGAGACCCAGTTGAGATAACAGGTGAAAGGGACAGTTTGGCTATCAGTTGTGCTTTGATCACACATGCAATGGATATGCTTATGAGCATGTGCAAACTAGGCAATGGTAATTCTAGTTGTGAGAATTCTAATTGCAAAGATTTGTGCAGAGGAGGCAAGATGTCTGGACACAGGTATTGGCACATGTATTTGCTGATTTGTGTATGACAGTGTGAGACGATTGTATTGTACTGAGAGCTATTGGATTAGAGTTTTGTATGATATTGTTTCATGATCCATGATATACATAATATATGATAGTGGGGTTTTTAGCTTTACGCTTTCCCGGTAAAACTTCTGTGTTATGTGCTCTTGATATTTCACTTTGTGATTGTGGTTTTGATCGTGGTTTAATTTTC
>WSFP011471227.1:0-17685 GCA_009831015.1 Picea engelmannii
AGCTACACATGAACTTCATTAGAAAGCTCATTCATGATCAAGTTATTGAAGTTCTCTTTTTCCCTACAGAAGATCAAGTTGCAGAAATTTTCACAAATTCTCTTACAGAAGCGAAGTTTTACAAGCTTCAATCTATGTTAGGAGTTCAGGAAGTTGTCATTAAGGGGGGATAGGCTCTAATGCCTCCTTCCTTCTCCTATTGCGTCACTATTGTAAATCCTTCAATCCTATCCCAAGTTGTTCTTAAGGGGAGATGTTAGGATATTTAGACACTTAGGAGTTAGTTAAAATCTACTTGGTCTAATGTGTCATTAGGTAAAAGTGTGCTTCTTAGTGTGTTTCTTTAGTATGCATTTGTAGTTAGGAAATCTGGCAGTCATGATATGTTCCCGACATAGAGTGATCTGACAGTTCACATTCTCCTCGATCTTAACGGCCATTGATCCATGGATTAACACCCAATCGGTCGATGATATCTATTTAAACATCATGGAGGGTCATTTGCCAATGATTGATTGTGAGAAAATCTCTTGTAAAATCTCTTTGTAATATTTTTATTTTGCATTAATAAACTGCTCCAAGTAGTCGCGTTGGCTAGGGCCGTGGATGTTTCCCTATAGGGGTTTTACCACGTCAAAACATCGGTGTGTTGATATTTGATCTGGTTGTGTGAGTGGTTACTGAAGGTGTTCATCCTCTGTTGGAATACCTGTTTTGTCAAACAATAACACCCTAACAAGTTTCATGCACTCACGACTGGAGAAAAGACAATTAATTAATTAAAAATTCCAAATCAATTAACATTGATTTTAATAAATTATTTCCAATAAGCCAATAACCAAGGAAACCATGGAATATGAGGTATATAACCATTTGATATGGGGGTAAACAAGCATGTGACAAGGGGTTTCAAATTCATTCTTGATTTATGGGCATTGTATAATGGTATTTAGCGTGCCCATTTAATAGAAAACTATATTTTCATTAAAATTCCCACCGACTTTCAAAAAAACATAGTAGTCATGAATTGAAAATTGAGTATATCTTGCAACTAGGAAATTTATATGTAAATGGGTATGCAAAATATAATTCAGATTTTTCTAATCTATCACCCAAGGTTTTGTATCAACTTCAAAAAACACTCTTTCCTACACAACTAAAGAAAACAAATTCAGTAAATAAAAATAAACTTGTAAATCATCATGTAGAACATCAAAAGATTGTGTTAATCATAGAAGAGAAAATCTAAGCATAAGAATTGGTGAGATAATATTTGTGCGCAAGTTCTTAATTCCCATGCCTGTCAAGGAAGAGAAAGGTCGTATAAATAGCCTCAAAGGGTAAAATGTTTCTCATACTCAGCTGAAACATTGTTGTAGCTTCATACCTAATGCATTTTCCCTCACTACATTTTTTAGCTTATTGGGGCCCAGTGGGGATTCCCTAAGGAAAAATGCATCAATTTCCTCATTCACATGCTATTACTGCTACCCCATGGCTAGATTTTTCCTTAGCTACATTTATTAATTCGTCTAGGGCTCGAAAGATGTTCCTCAGGGAAAAATGGATCAATTTTTGTCTTTCTTTTTTGTTATAGTTTCCCCAATGTTATATTTGTTCCTCTAGTGCACTTTTTCACTTATCGTGTTTGACAAGGCCTTTAAGGGAAAAATGCATCACTCGATGTTTTTCTTCATATTGTAACTACCTCACCAATGTGTTTTAACCTCTAAGAATTTTTTCACTTGTTGCAGGGTCTTGTGAGGTCCCCAAGAGAAAAACACATCACTTGATGTTTTGTTCCATCACTACAATTTCCTGACCAATGCATTTTTTCCTTAAGTGCATTTTTTCCTTAAGTGCATAGTTCTAGTGAGGCCTCCAAGGGAAAAACTATCCCTTAATGTTTTTCTTTTTTTCTACAAATAACTCACCAATGTATTTTTTAGTTTGTGTTAACCTCTGACCAGTTCCCTTACCAAATCAATGCTTGTAGCATATGGTCATTGTCTTCTAGGTATCGATTTCTTCACCAGAGGTTTGTTTCACCTTGGAGTTGTAATATTTTTCCTCTAAGTGTTGTGAAAAATCCCCAAGGTGCCCAATGCATTCTCTAGGAACCTGGAACTATTGTTAATGATGTTGAGAAGCTGCATGTACCATAGGGAGTACCAAAATATTAATATTTTTCCTAAAAGATTCATCATTTATTACACAATGTCCAAGGGCATCAAAGTGAGAATGTTACATCCATTGACTAATTGAAATTAGCACACATCGTTCGAGATTCCAAAAGGGTAACACATAGTGCCCAGATGTTTTGAGAAGATCATGTTTCCTCAAATGGAATTGAATCAACACACAATGCTCAGAGGCATCCTAGGTGAAAAATTCAATTGCTTTGGCTTTGTCCGATTTAATAATACTCATGAACAAGATTTATGAGTGTTAAATAATTATTACAATTCTTCAAATAATCCTATATTATTCTTGTTCTTTTAAAATTGATCGTCGGGTCCTATGTTGTCACAACAACACTATGGCATCCTATGCAACTTTATTTTCTTCAAAATGACACAAGGATACCCTTTTTTGTCATGGTAGTTTTACAAAATTGAATACTATGTTCTGCAATCCATTATTACATTTAGCAACATAGACAATTGATAATTGAAACAATTATGTCAATGGACCCTTCACCACTCAAATCTCGTTATTTTTTACTCTCCCCATACCCATCATTTTATTTTGTTAAACGCGATGGTTGAACATGTTTCATAGTAATAGGGATGTCATTATAGTAATTGAGATTAATCATAACTCATGGAATCCCATCAATATTAATTTATATAATATAATAAGAGGTGCATTTAAACAACTTCAATGAATGCCTTTAAAAGTAAAAAATCAATTATGTAATATGAATTGATTTGAAACCTTTTCTCATAATGCAATGATTTTAATATTTCATGAGCGATCTATTCATTTGAATCCTAAACACATAACTTTTAATATTTCATATACATAAGGAACTACAATTATAAGAAGGCATTCATTGATCATCCTCAAACAAGCAAAGGGAAACACCACAGTCAAGTTATCAAAGCATAAACAAAGGAATCTAATAAGATATTCACGAGCAAGAGGGTTTTGAAATCATTGTTTTCATCAATGCATAAGGTAATGAAAAAATACTCGTCAATCTAAGGATATCCATTTGATTAAACATAAGGCAATGGGGAAGACATGGAGAAATCAACACATCATATGCATTTGAGCACAATTCAAGCAACTAAGTCGATAATATGATCAAAGAAACTTAATTCTTTTGGGAGCACCAATTTCCCTAAAAGCAAGGATAGTAAGATACAATCAGTGAAACTTAAAAAAATTACAAGGTCCCCAACACCTACAGCCTCAATTTTGTTGAGGGCGTCAAAACTACCCACTACCACAGGAAAGGAGTTATCATAGCATGTATTTAGCATCAAATTCAACAATATGAAATAGCTTAAATTAGATCAATATTTAGTGCATTGCATACCCTTAGTTGGACAACCCTCATTGGCATGTCCCATTATTCAAGTGGATATTTGGATATTCCCATCTTCCTCGCTCTACGGTCCTCGACAAATTTAATATAATATATATGTAATCACCAAAAGTTGTAAGTTGTCATCCTCAATAAATTTTATATAATATAAATGTCATTGAAAAAAATTGCATCCAACAATCACAAGCACTTTATGTCATTTAGTTAGAAAAAGAATATATCCCTATTAAACTTGGATCTATTAAGTGTTGGTGCAAAAATGGAGACCAGGGTTCTCAAAGGTTGCCAACAAAAGATACCGCTATAGTCTACTAGAATTGACATATTCAACCTTCTCCAAGGGAAGTAGGTCTCACCCAAAGCGTAGTCGAGACTTGTGTAGAGGAGTCATGGAGAATGCATCGTCATATTTATTGTAACCAGGTCCATATTCATACATCCATACATAAAAACACATTCATAGAAAATACTTAAATGTTGAATACACATGCAAACGTAATTGCGCAACATATAAATCATAGATGCATATGCAGTAAAACAGAATGTTAAGGCCCAAACAATCCTTTATATTATTAGTGTCTCAAAACCCAATCATCCATTGAATACATCTCCTATACAATGGCTTACATAGTAGAATCCCTTATAAGATACTCATTACAGACTCCATCTAACTATGCAAAAACATTGACATTTACAACTCTTTGCAATAGCTTGTCTCTACTGACTCACGGACAACAATGATAATAATAGTACTAGAGGTAACCCAACTTAACCCTTTTCCCATTACATGTCTCTAGATCTATAGTTTTCCCTCTGGTGCTTCTTCAATTCTTGATTTCGTTGTCTTTTCCTGATTCCTCTTCAATTGTATTTTCCAATGCACATCCATCTAGTGCATCATTGATTTCGTTGTCTTTTCTTGATTCCTCTTCAATTGTATTTTCCAATGCACATCCATCTAGTGCATCATCTATTTTCACTGTTGGCACACTTGTAGTTAGCTTTCCACTCGTCTAATTGTTTTCTTCCACTTCGACTTCATTGTCATGTTTCACTTTCCGCAAAACTTTGGCATTGGCATTTCCCAAATTGAGCATTCCTGAAAAATGGAGGGCCCAACAAGCCCCGACCACAATATTTGAATAATCCTGAGTCAACCTTCCGCTTCCTTACTATGGTCTCCCTCAAATGGAGGGCCCAACTTAGAGATGACCTGCACTACTTGCTGGCGGAATCAGTCGTACTGGTCCACTCTTTCATGCCATTTCCTGATGAGAATGGATGCCCCTGCAACAAATTCTTGGCCAGCAGCAACAGTTGACTCTTCAGGATTGGTGGAAAATAGGGCATTCCATTCGGAGTCAATAGTTGAATTGAGGTGTTGCAGTTGGACATAAGTAGATTGGACCGCAGGGTGGAAGTCCTTGAAATATTTCTTCGCAGCTTGAGTAGCCTCATGTAGCACATCCATCGTTTCATCCACTACTTGGATTGCTGAAAACTTGGCTTGTTGTTCAATAGGATCATCAATGTATTGTGCTTCCGCAATCAGTTGGTCAAGCTGTGCCTGCAACCCATCAACTGGCTTGTTGTGGTGCTCCAATAACCTGACCCAGTCATTGACCATATTAAACAATTCCCAACATTCATCGGCCCGAGAATGGAGGGATGAGCGAAAATTATCGCCTTCAACAATGACCTAGGTGATCTTCGTGCGCGGAGCCTTGGGATATTCTTGCTCCTGGAGTCGAATAGTCTAAAGTTGGTGCTAGAGATTGGTTTCCTTATCCGCGAGTTTCATCCATGCGTCTGCAACAAGTGTGATCTACTCTATTGGCGCAATCGGGGTAATGTCTTCCAGAAACTGTGGAGTTACCTGTCTGAATTTGGTCCAGACTTGAACAAATTTATCTAACACGGCCGCAATAGTATATTCAGCCTGCACACACAATCCATGCTCATATTCATTGGTGAAAGATGTGGCGACCATCTCTTGACGCAATGATTGTGACTACTGCATGAGTTCTTCATTAACTTGTTCACCCGTGATAATCCTCTGCTCCAATCGGTCAGTGGATGTGTGCATAAGCTGCAAGAGATGGGGGGTAGAGCAAGTCACAAGCTCTCCACTGGTGAGAGATAGATCCATTGGAAACTGTGATACTAGCAATTGGCCACTGGAAACACAGTGTTCTTACATTATAGTAGTTTCAACTCCATCTGGACTAGCTGAATGAGCCCAGAAACTTTGTGCAAGATGGTGCTGGAACTCCTATGGAAGTGTTGCAACAACATCAGGAAGCTCCAGGCATAGCTCTAGGATAGCGCAGCATTGTTGGGGATCCCACAGCAATGGCACAGTTTGTTCTTTAATCAATCATGTGCATTGGGCCGATTGAGTGTCGTCCTAGGTATCCATATGGTATTGCGTACAATCCTGGTCCATCTACACTTGCACCTCTAGCCCTGTCTCTAGATCTGAATGGAAAACAGTTTCTGGTTGTGTGTCTAGGGGGACTTGGACCTACGAAACCTAGGGGAAATTGTAAGGAATTGGAATAGTGGTGCCTACAGTTGTAGCAGAGGGGTTGCTAGACTCTGCAAGTAAATATTGAGATGTGTGTGGGTAGGGAATAATAAAGAGAAAAGAGGGGCTCCAGGGGCATAGGTAGTCTTTTGTCGACTAACCTTCAATGATGGTGGTACTCGTAGGTTCAACTATAGGCTCATCAGGGATATCGATAATGTAAAAAGATGATGGGATAGGTGATGGAGTGCAAGTATGAGGTGCAATGGATGAAAGAGGTGTGGTTTTCGTGATAATGGGGTCAACGGAGGGCAAGCTAGTGCATGTTTTCTTCACACAAAAAGAAGAATCAAAGACTTCACACAACTTCTTAGCGAAGATGGTAGCATCATCTGGGATGGATGGAAATGGAAGCGGAATGATAGGAAATGTATCTTCTTTTCCTTCTTCTTCCTTAGGGTCCTAGGTTGTGCGTTGTCGTTTCTGGTCGGTTTTGATGGATCTTGGAATATCAGTTGGTGTTGGGGCTTGCCTTCACGAAATGGCAGGTAGTTGATAGGATATGTCAGAACACTTTTGTTCTCTCTTGACCTCAGGATAGGAACATACCTCCTTGTCTAAAGTCTTCTCATCAAGGTAGTAAGGCATTGGAGGGGTGTGAAACTACTCTATCTTTGTACCGAGAGGTCACACAAAGGTGTTGTCTCAGTTCATTCCAAACCAGATCTTGTTGGTATGGCGATTGAGAAAGTCCTAGGGAATTCAAAAACGTTGAGTGGCATCGACGAGGTCATTGAACCACTGTAGGAAAGAAGAGATGTTGAAGGAAGTATTGGAAGCATCAGTGTGAGCCTGTCAGGGCTCAAACCTCATCACAACCTGACTATATGAAGTTTTTGTGAGATCCCTCCCCGCTAGCGGTCGTCATTGCCACATAGAAAAGGAAACTAAAAGGTAACCATAGATGAAATAACCTATTTTCTTATGCGCATCCACACAATCCTGCAACATCTTCGTTCCTAAGTATTGGCACTAGTTCATAGCCACTCCTTGCACACATAAGTTTGTGATGGAAAGAGTGTCTAATGTGCATTATGCTATGGTGAAGGTCCTCATGACTTTGTATGTGATCAAGTAGCAGGAGCAGTGGACAATTTCAAGCAAAATGGGGTCAATCAAGGATATTATGCCACCTTGCTTGGTATTGAATTTGTCATAGAGACTAGGTTCTCCCTTCTTCTTTCCGTGCTTTCCCGACCCCTAGAATCCCTTAGTAACATTGTCTCCCTCCATCAAGAGACCTGTAAGTTATTTTATATGTTTGGAATGAATCGGATACTCTCTATCTAACCACAAGGATCCATTATGGATGTGGATGATAAGGAACTTGGTACATCATGCGACTTCACCGGAAGTATCGAATACTGGAAAATATCTCAAGTTTGTAATAGTGGACTCCCACAGTGGCACATAGGGATTCTTCCACTCCACCCCAACGTCACTCGAAGGTAATTGAACATAATCTAGGTAAACCTTGGCTTTCATCTGAGGAAATAAAGCACCATCCAAAAAATATGTATAGACTAGTCGAGTTTACTTGACTTTCCCTTGTAGATCTCTGAGGACGACAACTCACAGGTCAACGATGTTTGTGGGAACAAAAATATTTGGGACAGTGCCCCAAGCAGTTCCAGGTTGGACCATGGTTGGAAACTGACAATAGTAGACAAGCACGACAAGGGGACAAAGGTGTGGGTAAGAGTTCATAGGATACAGAGTAGGCTCCAGGGTTGGGTATGCAAAGAGCTTGAGGAAAACAAAATAATGTGGAGGAGTCGTTCAATGACGAGTTTATGGGAAATAGAAGGGAGGTGGCATTATGGTCATTCATTAAGGGAGACATCATGGAGGTAATTCGACATTAACGTTGGATAGGACCAGCGAACAAGGTAAAATATAGCGTGGGATTTGGCCATTAAAGAGTATAAGATAAAACACAATAGAGTGGTATCGGTGCGAATAGAAAAAGTAATTACCGCACCAACAGTTAACCAAAAGAGTACTAACAATTGGTGGGATTCAAATGACTCGGAGCGGAGATGATGGGATAGAAACCAAAAAGGTACCAACGACATTTAACGACCAAGGTGACAGCGACGTGAGGTTGATTTCGAACATGGAAGATACTAAATATGAAAGGATTTTATTTAGACCTCCCCGACCACAAAGCTAATATCCGAGCTAGAAAAATTGACAATGACAACTAGACTCTAATACAAATGACAGTTGGACACGCCACTACTTTATTGACGAAAAAGGAAATAGCGAAAATTCACTCTCGATGATAGTTGAGTGTTGCGAAACTTCACTTATTAAGAAGAAATGTATGGTTTTAGAAGTGCGTCATTCACCCATCCTAAACAAAGAATACCATTGAGTTGTTCCAATCTAACAGCTCCAGAGTGTCGAATGTCCGCAACTATGAAGGGTCCAAGCCAATCCATCTGTAGTTTCTCGAGATGATTTTGGTACTTACTATCATATAACAGGACTTGATCGCCTTGCAAAAACTTCTTAGTATTAATGTGTTTTTTCATGCCAAGCCTTTTGTCTAGCCTTCTCCATAGTTTGATGAAAATCTGCTAAAAATACGGCTTCCTCAAGTTCCATCAGTCCTGCAACCCTTTATGCAAATGATTCATCATCTGTCATCTGAGTAACTTGCTCAATGTATAAACTTGGAGTAATGAACTCGGCGGGGACAACTGCTTCTCTTCCATAAACCAGTTGGAATTTAGTATACTTATGCAGTTTCTTTGTAGTAGTTCTGTAATCCCATAATACGGCAGGAACTCTGTCATCCCATTCATCTCAATTTGTGCAACATACTTTGGTTAATTCTCGTTCCAAAATCTTGTTGAAGGCTTCGACTGTCCTGTTTTCTTGTAGATGATATGGACTACTCTTGTGATGTTGAATGAGAAATTCTTGAGTAAGAGTATCAATAGTCTCAATGATAAAATGGGCTCCTTGATCGCTAGTTAAACTCCAAGGACACCAAAATATAGTGATGATGTTATCAAAGTTGAACCGAGTTGTTGTATCCAAAGAACAATCTCAAACAACTTCTGCTTCAACCCAGATATTTAAGTAATTAGTTGCGTTGATGATGTATTTGGCCTTTGAGTGTTTAGCCAGTGGATTAATGGAACCGATGAAGTCCATGACCCACTTCTTGAATTCCTTCAATGCACGAACAAGGTGTAATGGGAACTCATCCTTGTGCGACATCTTACCAACCTGATGACAAACATCACACGTTTTGGCATAGTTTTTGGCATCCCTGAATATAGTTGGCCACCACAATCTTGTCTGTAATATTTTATATGTTGTTTCCTTACCTCCTACATGGCCTCCCAAAACTCCATTGTGACATTCCCACAAGATATCCAATCTTTCATGGTCAAGTACACATATTTTGAGGATATTATCAAATCGCAACTTGTACATCTGACCTATAATCAAAAAATAGTATATTGCATGAACCACTAGGTGTCTCTTTTGAGTTGTGGAATAGCCTTTAGTGCAGGCACTCATGCTCAGAAATAAGGCAATGTCAGACAATTAATCAAGAATAGCTTTAACTTTGAAAAGATCTGCATTTGGGAGTTGGTCATCTATAGCTCTGCCACTCTCTCCTAACTCTAGTCTAGACAAATGGTCGGGACCCACATTTAATATACCTGGCTTAAAAATGACCTCAAAAGAAAACTCCTAAAACAACAACAACCATCTACAAATTATGCCTTCTAACACAGGCTTATTAACCAGATATTTCAAAGCAGAGTGTGTTGAAGTTTGAGTAGCTTCGAAAGATATTCTCATTATATCAATATTGTATTAAACCAAGACAAAACCCTAAATAATAATATTATGTTATATTTGTAAAGTCGACCCTATTGTTCCTTTGTAAAAGTAGGCCCTTTTGTGCCTTGGCAAAAGTCAATTGTAAAATAGAAAGGGTAAAATGTACAAGTGAGCCCTGACCTATTTTTGGGTGGCTCAACTTGTATTTATAAGAGGCTAGGAACCTCACTTGGAGAACACACAACAAAATCTCTCTCACACAAGTAAGAAGTGTGCAAGTCTGAGGAGGAGACGCGGCTACAGAGGGAGGGTGTTATGGTGAAGGATTTTGGTTATCTGTTGGAGGACTATCTTGGTCTAGTGGTGCACTACTCTATTATGGTTAGGGTTTATGGTTTATCTTTTGTTTGCTGAGATCTCTCTTGAGAGAGACATTGTACTTGTTGAAGAATCTATATTAAAGAAGCTTTGTTGGGTTTTCTTCCCCATGAGGGTTTCCCAGGATAAATCTTGTGTATAATGTGGATGTATTTCTTTCAATGATCCTTATGCATGCAATTATTGTTTTAATAGTCTAAAGTTAAAGAATATTGAACACACTTAATTGCTTAAGAGAAATTTTAACATGGTATCATAGTGGGCCTAAAATAATCCATTTTCATAGTTTAGAGGAACTTGTTGGGGAAATCAAGTAAATAGGAAGACTCTACTAACTCTAGCACATATTTCCTTGGGTTTAGATTCTCAGTTTGACAAAGTTTTGAAATCTACAATTGGTGTTGCAACTGTCGGCAACTGCATAAAAACCTAGAAGGTGATTTCTCCCACTTTATGGAGGATGTTGGTCAAAGTAAAGCTACCAAGGAGCTCGCCTAAGGAGGGCGCAACTTTCCCTCAAAGCAGAATTCCAAAATTCACATTTTGAAAAATTAGGGTTTCCTCATAAACCCTAGCTCAAGATGTCTTGGCAGCTGCAGATTAAAGTTGGAGTAGTTCACCTTGGCATAGCACACTCTTTGGCAAGTTCAAAATCTTTCTTTGAAAATTTTTCATTTTTCTTATTATATTATCGTTCAAGGACAAGATGGAACCTAGTACCAATATTGATGAGAAGCTTGAGGGTGTTAATAAATTCCGAGCATGGAAGTATAGAGTGATGCTCATTGTAGAAGAGAATGATCTAGAAGATTTTGTCAAAGAAGAAGTTCCATAACCTGACGAAGATGAGTCCAAGTCAATACACAAAAAGAACCTAGTTAAGGCAAAGAGAATCATTGTTGATTCTATCAAGGATCATTTGATCCCTCGTGTCTCATCATTGAAAACTTCCAAGAAAATGTTTGATGCCTTATCCTGATTGTATGAAGGAAAGAATATCAATTAGAAGATGACCTTGAGGATACAACTCAAGAATGTGAAGATGCAGAGTTCAGAAACTATTCAATCCTACTTCACAAGAGTATCTCAAATCAAATAACAGCTTGAAGCCATTGGAGACACAATCGAAGAAGTTGAATTAGTAATGACTACTTTGAACGGTCTCCCTAGATCTTGGGAATCATTCATTCAGGGTATATGTTCAAGAAGAAGGCTAAAAAAGTTTAGCAAACTATGGGAGAATTGTACTCAGGAAGAATCCAGATTGGCAGCAAGAGAAGAGAACCTAGGTGAGGAATAAAATCAAGCTCGAGCAGTTCATGCTAGAAAAGGAAAGAGAAAGAAGGAAGTTCATTCACACAAGAAGCCTCATGGATTAAAAAAGACACACAAGTTTAAGAAAGATTTATAAAATTACAGATGCTACATCTGTTAGAAGATGGGACACATTGCAATACACTGTCCCAACTCTAAAGGTCAGGTCAGAAAACGAAAGTATAAAATACATCATGCTCATGCCGCAGAAGATGATGAACCTAATCAAGAAAGATCCAAAGAATATGACTCAAGTGAAAAATATGTTTTGATATCAACTCTTACAGGTACTGTCACTCATGGAAGTGACACTTGTCTTATTGATAGTGGTGCTTCTAAGCACATGATAGGTTACAAGGATTCTTTCTCAGAATTATTTCAGAAAGACTCACCTCACAAGGTGAAGCTCAATGATGACGAACAATATCCCATTAAAGGAGTTGGAGAATCATCTTACAGATTAGATTCCGAAAAACCTATGAATATGAAGGATGTTTTGTATGTACCTGGTTTGAAGAAGAATCTCCTTTCTATCTCATCTTTGGATGAGAAATGATTCAAAGTTGTTTTCATTGATGGTGAAGTTCTTGTGTGGGGAAAAGGAAAATCTATCGATGATGTTGTAATGATTGGTGTTCAAGAAGGAGGTTTATACAAGTTAAAGAGACATTTAGTTTTAGCATTAGTACACACTACAGTCACTCCAAGTGATATATGGCGTAGAATATTTTCTCACATACATTACAAAGCACTACCAATTGTGAGAAATATGGTGAGAGGTTTTCCAGAAATCCAAGTGAATCGTGAAGACATATGAAAGGGATGCGTACAAGGCAAGCACATGAAGAAACCATTTCCAAGCAGTGATAGCAATTCCAAAAGAGCCTTGGACATTATGCATTGAGATGTGTGTGGACCAATGTCAACTATTTCACTTAGCAGGTATGTATACTATGTTTCTTTTATTGATGATTTCTCACATAAAACTTGGATTTAATTTTTTAAAGTTAAAAGTGAAGTATTCAATTTGAGTTTAAAGAATTCAAAGCACTTGTTGAAAACCTTTCGGAAAACAGGATAAAAATTTTGAGATTAGATAATGTAGGAGAATTCACATCAGATCAATTCAAGAAATTCTACAAGGAAGTTGGGATTAAGAGGGAGCTCTCTACTCCCTACAATCCTCAGCATAATGGTGTGGCATAAAGAAATAAACGTACAATCATGGAAGCACTAAAGGCCATTATTCATGATCAAGACTTACCAATGCATCTGTGGGTAGAAGCAACGAAGACTGCAGTATATGTACATAACAGAATTCCCCACCATGTACTTGGGAACAAGACACCATAAGATATGTTTACAGGTGAAAATCCAGAGGTCAACCACCTAAGGATATTTGGTTTTCCATTGTATTTTCATGTCCCCAAGGACAAGAGATCAAAGTTGGACCCTTCAGGAAAGAAGGGTATATTTGTTGGATATAGTGAGACATCGAAGGCATACAGAGTTTACATCCCTTGTCACCAGTAGATTGAGACTAGCAGAGATGTCACCTTCAATGAAGATGCAACCTTCAGTAGATCAAGGCAGCATCATACAGATGAGATCCATGATGAGGAGCTTGAAGCTCCCATAGTTACAGATACAGATGCAGGTGATGATGTCGTACTATAAAATCATAATATGGAAGAACCACAAAGACCTGTAGATTCATCCCGAGAGATGAATACTAAGAAGAGAAGACCATATTGGGCTCGATAAATTATTCAGGATGATGACAAGTATGGTGCTCCAGATGGATCCTTCAAAGAAATTAAGATACCACAACCATACTCTAGTTATGTGGCACTGTCAAGTGACATCATTGATGTTGAGCCTACCAGTTATGAGGAGGTTGCAGAGAAGAAAGAATGGAAGGATGCCATGGTTGAAGAGTACAAGTCCATTATAAAGAATGATGTTTGGGATGTGGTTCTGAGACAGAAAGAGAAGAAGTTGGTAAATTCCAAGTGGATTTACAAGACAAAGCATTCAGCGGATGGAAGTATCAAGAAGTACAAGGCAAGATTCGTGGCACGTGGTTTCTCCTAGAAAGAAGGAATATATTATGAAAAGACATTTTCTACTATGGCAAGATACACTTTGATTAGAGCTATACTTGCGATAGCTACAGTGATGAAGTGGAAGGTACACCATATGGATGTGAAGACAACTTTTCAAAAAGGTGTAATAGAAGAGGAAGTGTATGTGGAGAAGCCATAAGGTTTCGAGACACATTATAGACAGACACATGTGTGCATATTAAATAAATCCTTGTATGGATTAAAGCAAGCACCCAAAGCATGGTACAGTAGAATCGACAGCTTCCTGATGAGCTTGGGCTTTACCAAGAGTAAACCATATTCCAACTTGTACTTCAAGGTTGTGGATGGTGGACCAGTGATATTATTGTTGTATGTGGATGACATGTTTCTAAGGGGAGACGAGAAGCTCATCACTGATAGTAAGAGGAAGCTTGCTATAGAATTCGAGATGAAATACCTAGGTATGATGCATTACTTCTTAGGTCTAGAGGTATGGAAAAGACCGAGTGATATTTTCCTTAACCAAGGAAAATATGTTGTAGATATTTTGAAGAGATTCGAAATGATGGATTGTAAGGCCATGCCTACACCGATGGTGACAAATATGAAGTTATTGAGTGATACATCTTCAGAGACAGTGGATTCCACCATGTATAGACACATGATTGGTTCATTGATGTACTTAATGAACACGAGTCCAAATATATGTTTTATGGTGAACAGATTGAGTTAGTATATGGTTGAGCTGAGAAGTGTTCACTTGATTGTAGAAAAACATGTGATGATGTACCTGAAGGGTACAATTCATTATGGACTCAGATATGCTTCAAATCATGAGATAATCTTGCAAGGCTTTACTGATTCATATTGGGCCAGTAGTGTTGCATACCGAAAGAGTACATCTGGATGTTGCTTTAGTATGGGATCAACTATGATCTCATGGTTCAACAGGAAGTAGACTAGTGTGGCACTCAGTACTGTTGAGGCAGAGTATATAGAATCATGTTCAGCTAGCAGCAAAGCAGTGTGGCTTTGGAAGATTCTTGCAGGATTGTTTGATCTCGAGTTAGAGGAAACTTGTATCTGGTGTGACAACTAGAGTTGTGTGAAGTTGACAGAGAACCCATTGTTCCATGAAAAGTCCAAACATATCGAGATTAGGTACCATTATATCAAAGATATGATACATAAGGGAGCAGTGAAGCTCCAGTATGTCACTACAGATGAGAAGATAGAAGATGTGCTAACCAAGCCTCTCTCGAGAGTGAAGTTTGTATAATTTAGAGACAAGCTTGGTGTGGTCCAAAAGGATGCCCCTGGTAAGACGGAGTGATGAGTTAAAAATGACATTCCAGGGCAGTAGCATCATCATTTGGTAGTGGCAGCAGGGATTCATTCACGGGCACATTACTAAATTTGGCACCAGTGAGCATGACCTCGCACAAGGTCAGCATGGGTTGGCTAGTTACCCATTTTTTCAAGATGGTGGGCCAACTTGTGTGGTTGGAGATGTTTCCTAGCCTTGGGATAGATGGGTAGTGTGTGTGCACTACATCATCTAATCATTTTTATTATATTCATGGTCACTGTGGACCGGTTGCCTGGTGTGCCAACCAGAGGTCACTAGTTCTTTACGAACTCGATGTCATATTCTGTGTGAGCTGATGACGGGTTACTAGTTCTTTATGAACTAGATGTCGGATTCTCTGTGAGCTAACGACTTACTAGTTCTTTATGAACTAGATGTCATATTATGTGTGAGTTGACGAGTTAGTGTTTCTTTATGAACTAGATTCCAGATTCTTTGTGATCTGGCGAGTTACTAGTTCTTTATGAACTAGATGTCAAATTCCATATGACGAGTTACTAGTTCTTTACAAACTATATGCCAGATTTTGTGTGAGCTGGAGATTTAAAATCCCTATGATGACATAAATCTTGGAAGTATGATGAAACCCTTGATGCATGATGTGGTTACAAAACTTCTTCAATAGAGATTCGTGGAAAGTCAACAAGTCAATGGTCAAAGTGTACAAAAGCGTAGAAGAAGTCGTGATGATCATGCCAGAAGAATACCTTCCCTGCTAAGAGGGAGTGTTGAAGTTTGAGTAGCTTCAGAAGATATTCTCATTATATCAATATTGTATTAAACCAAGAAAAAACCCTAAAGAATAATATTATGTTATATTTGTAAACTCGACCCTATTGTGCCTTTGTAAAAGTCGACCCTTTTGTGCCTTGGCAAAAGTCAATTGTAAAATAGAAAGGGTAGAATGTACAAGTCGACCCTGACCTATTTTTGGGTGGCTCAACTTGTATTTATAAGAGGCTAGGTGCCTCACTTGGAGAACACATAACACAAGCTCTCTCACACAAGTAAGAAGTGTGCAAGTCTGAGGAGGAGACACGGCTACAGAGGAAGGGTGTTCTGGTGAAGGGTTTTGGTTATCTATTGGAGGACTATCTTGGTCTAGTGGTGTGTTACTCTATCTTGGTTAGGGTTTATGGTTTATCTTCTGTTTTGTGAGATATCTCTTGAGAGAGACATTGTACTTGTTGAAGAATTTATATTGAAGAAGCTTTGTTGGGTTTTCTCCCCCACAAGGGTTTCCCAGGATAAATCTTGTGTATATTGTGGATGTTTTTCTTTCAGTGATCCTTATGCATGCAGTTATTGTTTTAATAGTCTAAAGTTAAAGAATATTGAACACACTTAATTGCTTCAGAGAAATTTTAATAGAGTGATCAGTAAAGAATTTAAAATGGCCTCCTAACTAGTAATTTCTAAACTTTTACAAAGCATAAGCTTTTTTCAAACCTTCTCTTTTGATGGTAGTGTATATGTGCTCAGCTTGAAAAGGATTCCTTCTAGCAAAGTAGATGGGATTATCTAGGTTTCCTTCACCAGGTTGCACAAGGATTTCTCCCAAAGAAATACTAGAAGCATCAATGTGTACATGGAATTCCACTTGCCAATTTGGGTATACCAAAATAGGAGCAGTACTCAATTTTTATTTAAGGGTGTCAAAAGCATGATCACACTCTAGATTCCAACTGAAGACTTCTAATTCCTTTAGCAATTTCTCCAACGGGGCAGTGATGGTTGCATAGTTCTTGTTGAATCTACGATAGTATCCAGTGTGGCCCAACATTGACCGTAATTGTTTAGCACTCGTAGGCAGGGGCATATTTAGTATCACAACAACCTTAGCAGGATCAACCAAAACTTTTTCCTTGCTGCAAGATACCAGATATATAAAATATGCAGAACAGAAATAAAATGCTAGAAATGGCAGAATAACAGTAAAATATCCAGCATAATCTTCACAATACACGGAAATGATATACGAAATAGCAATAGAAAAGCACTTTGATTCAGAAAGCAATGTTCACGGGCCTCTTCGAGGGGGCAACCTCCAGTTGAGCAGAGCTCTATTACAATAATCTCCAAGCTAGAGTTCACATACCCTTGCCCCTTATTTATACTAAATATGTCTATTAAGAGAAGCATCTAGAGGAAGATCCTTCTAGAAGCGGAAGCTTCTATTAGGTCTTCTTGCATCCACCTTATTCTATTTTATTGAAAGGCCTTATTAGTATTGACCTTTATTACATCTGAATACATTGATCTACCTATGTGCGGGTTAGGACCTTAACATGTCCGCCCCCTTAAAAACAGCCTTGTCCTCAAGGCTTGAGATGTGGAAACTGCTGCAGAATGGTAGTTGGTTCCCAAGTAGCATCTGCTGGAGTCATATCTTTCCACTGTATTAGCACTTCCTTGATGGTTCTCTGATGCAGGCGACACTCACGCTAGTCCAAAACTGCTTCTGGTTGTAGCCAAATGGATCCTTCTTCAGCTAATTCTAGAAGGTTGGTTTGAATTTGGCACCTGGTTCCAATCACCTTCTTCAAGCATGAAACATGAAAAACAGGATGTAGCTTCGACTGACTGGGCA
>WSFP011471228.1:0-17112 GCA_009831015.1 Picea engelmannii
TAATATGGTCAACCAATAAAATACGTCTTAACTTTTCACCATAATACAGCTTGTTCTGCTTCATTTTTGTCTCCGTTTTCTCAGGATCATGTCCTACACGATTGGTGGTAGAAACCATGGCAAATGCAAAGCCAGAATGTCAGGGTCACAGGGAAAAGAACTAATCATTGAATCCCTTTGATAGAAGAGCTTGGTTCAGAAATATCATGGTAAATCAGTCTCTGCCCTAGCAGGAGAAGGAGACGCATTTAAGGTTGAATCAGAAGCTGCAGAGAAGATGAGGCAACAGAAATACAATATCGTTTTGAACCAGAAGATCTTCTACACCTTAGTGGGTTTTAATCATTGTTTAAGGGACTGAGAGGTATTTACAAGATACATGTTAGCGAACATATGTAAGTGCAAATAAACACACAGGAGCAAGCAATGAGGCATGCATATAAGCAGATGGGTACGAACTTCGAAATAAAACACGCACGCCAACAAGAAATAATTAGCATGATACAATCTTTTACTTATTCAGTGGATCACCACCTTAGCGTGACACACGGACATTAATTGCATAATATAATTTCATAGCAAGCAAACAAGCACACGTGGGTGTACATACACACAGGAGGAAATCAAATTTATTAGATAATATATATTAAGATAAGCATCTATATGATTGTATCTCTCTATTATATTTTTTGCGCTGAGAGGCACATTCTACAGCTCAGTATTAGGTTGATGTGTGATTCTGTACCTAAATTATTCAACCTGGAGCTGACATGTGTCACTTTTAAATAATAATAATAATAAATTAAGTAAATGAAAATTGTATATGTCAGCTCTAACCTTTTGCTCTAAAAAAAGGTTAAGGAGGAAGGATTTGCACCTCGAGATATTTGATCCCTCTCGACGCTTCATAGAACCAAACGAAAGTTAAGATAGGTCTATACTGGTCTAAATTCTAAGACCAAGTCCCAATCTTTTTTAAGATTATCTTATTAATTCAGATTATCTTAAGTAATTACCATTAAAATTTAGACATACCACATCATTTTGAGATAATGTTATATATTATTAATATTGACATTACTTCATCATTTCAGGTCTGCAGCAGAATCAAATCTTAACGGTATCAGTGAAAAGTACATCTTGTCAGTCCAATGGATTTCCAACCTTTTACCTTCAACATTGAACAAGAATAAATATAATTAATGCCAAGAGAGTGTGGCCAAAATTCTACATGGAACTGCAAGTGTTCCTCAGATGAAGATTGCAATTGTAATCAAACAAAGAGGAAAAATTCCTTTTGTCAGTTTCTAGTCTGGATATACCACCAAATGCTTCATGTACTGTCAACCTAAAATTTATATTTTTTAGTAGATGCACATTAGCTGTTGCAGTCCCGAGACTCCAAACCACTAGACACTTGATAGATACTGACACCTTCAATAATTTTTTCCATACTATTGATGACTTGTCATAATTTTAATGACCCATCCCAGCTCTTTCTAATCCTAATTGTCACATATCTATTGAACTAGTTTACATCTGGCTCAAGCCATTTCAAAGAATGGGACCCAGATTGTCTCGTGTCTCCTGGAAATTGCATCACCTCTTAGAGCTAAAAAGGTGGTGGAATTTAGGCTCTATAATTAACCCATCCCATCATCCTGTCCACAGCATACTCCTGTGTTTCATTGGAGCGGACTGAAACAACTCTTCATAAATATCTATTATTTCAGAGAAGAAGGTGAATTACTCATTTAAACATATATCTACATCTCTCATGTTTCAGTGCCTTCGATGTACATTCTTTGAATCTGCTTTCATACCAACAATCCAAAGTTTTGTATAGACAAACCACGTTCTTATGCTGCGGGTCCAATGGAGCTCAATATGGGTAAAGGTTTTGTGTCCATTCATGTTTGCACCATCAGAAGACCTGTTGGATAGAATCTGTTAGAATGAGTACAGAATAATCTTCATAGATTTGAAAACTTAGCTTACAGTACCTTTTATACCATTTCTGAACATCACCCATCAAATTTAATATTGGTTTATGATTAAAGAGGAGGTCTAGGTATGGCTGAAACTAACAAATGAACTGTCCATTCAAGCAAGCAATCAACAATTATGCATACAAAACCTAACGATTTCCCCCATCATAATACACAGACAATACACAATAAAAAAATGATTATCTAATGATGTTGAGAAGTATTCTTAAAATCCCAAATGATAGGATTAGGTAACAAATTTCCCCTCAATAGAAGCATACAAGTAATCTGTAACAAAAATAAAATGTGAATATCACAAACTAAAAGGCAATGAAAGAGGCAATAAAACAAATGGCACAACCAAAAATTGACCATTAATGAGTATTACTGCTGAATCTTAATGCTACAGACCGCAGGCAATTCGGTACATAAAAGGCAATCCAGCTAAATATTTGAAGTAGATTTAGAAAGACTGCAGTATTGTGAAGACACCCTACCATTCTCCACACACATTGACAAAGTCGTGACAAATTATAAATATAACATACAAGAATTCAAAATGCATGCATAATCCTTCACCTTTACTGGCACATTATTTCCTATGAAGATTCTTGTGATTTACCGATGACGATACGAATAGGGGCATGAAGCATTGAGAGATGACCATTGGGTGGGAAAGAAAGAATAGCGACCCTCTCTGGGCTGGGTAGAAAGAATAGTGACTCTCTCTGGGCTGGGTAGAAAGAAGAGCGACTCTCTCTTTATCAATCCTATCCAAGTTGAGAAGGAAACCCTATCAAAATCATAACACCAAGGTGGAGGAAGGTATACTTTTTGGTTTACATGTAGGTCTGCGAGCTATGGCTTTCGAAATGGATCTACCACATATGGATTTGTTTCTGCAACCTTTGCCTCCGCATCTGGAGGATCTACTATAGGCTATTGGATTGGATCTTAAATGAATGAAACTATATCTGTTAATGGTGAATCTCGGTCTCGACCTAGAATTCAATATTGATCTGTGCCTAGAGACCTCTCTGCCACTGGCAGATCATTCACCGATTCCCGGTCAACAAAAGGCACTGAAACCGCTAGCTCCAAATCTATATCATGCCAATTTAAATTAGGTAAAACTGATATAGAAGGTTACTCTGTGATTGGTCATACATTTTTTGATGCATAGGAAGAAGAACAAGTATTATGCAAAATGAAAAATAATGCATAAACAATAATGAAAAAATAAGTTACCAAGTTCATACTTCTTTTTGAGTACTCCAAACGTGCTGTGCTTTCTTCGATGAAGTTTTTCCCCTTGACTTGCTGAAGACATATGCCGTACAAAAAAAAGCTGTGTGCATCCCAGCAAGAAATACTGGATTAGAGTTGGTCATGAAAAACTAAAGTTTATAAGCATAGCAGTCCTGAGCAATCATTCATTGCAAGCAATGCAACTTTGAGAAGTCATAAAGTCACAAGGCATTTATGGTCATATTGACCTTGCAGCATGTTTTGAATAGGATATTCACATGTATAGAGGTTTCAACATATATAGGAGATAAGGGAGTTGAGGAATTATCAAATAAAGCAGATTTAGGATTTGTGCTGATGAACGCAGTGGATCAAGTTCATGTCGATGATTGACAAAAAACATAAACCTATGAAAATACCACATAAAACTTGTATCCATTTGTTTAGAAGAGGATTTGTAAGGAGAAATGCTTCAACTCAGGATGTCCTCTTGCAAATAAGGCAAAGCTTGCTGGGGGAAGGTTATCAAGTTATATACACATTGACACAGAATGCCAGGAAGAGTTATACAAATACAACTGACACAACATAAACAAATAACCAGAGGGTTGAACCCAATCCCTATTATGTTTGTAATAAATGATCGAATAAATTTCAATATCTACTTAGCCGAGTTAACTCTACAACACAGAGATAAATGTGTGCTTCAGATGGTACTGTTTGACACATTTACAAATAAATCAACTCTGACCAGATAGAAGCCTATAGTGTATCTTTGCAGAACTATCTATCCTTGTAGCAGTCTCATCCAAAAATTTTCTTTAATCTCAATGAGGTGTAGAGAATACATCAAACAAGAAAATATGGGCAACAGATTTTAGGCATCAATGTAAAAGAGGCATTCTGTTCTCATTCTCACAACCAGACAACAGGTTTTAGCCTTTAGGTATCAATGTAAAAGAGGCATTATGTTCCCATTTTCTCACAATCAGACAAATGTTGAAATATGGGCAACAGGTTTTAGGCATCAATGTAAAAGAGGCATTCTGTTCTCATTCTTTCACAATCAAACAAATGTTGAACTACAAAACAGAAAACCCCGCCATCAAAAGTAAGTATGAGAGATTTCCTTTAGATACACACTGAAAATATGGGCAAAAGGCTTTAGGCATCAACATAAAGGAGGCATTCTGTTCTCATTGTCTCACGATCAGAGAAATGTTGAAATTCAAAACAGATAACCCCACCATCAGAAGTAGACATTTCCTTTATAGATACACTTTTACATCAAGCTGATTGCCTGGTAGTTGGGCAACCTCACCAATGATTACATATGTGCGTAAGTGATCTTCATTCCTTTTAACACATTCACAATCTAATAATGCTTCCATGGGAATAGATGCTTTATCCAAAGATCACACTCAGAGACTCAAGACTACACAGAGATGACTAGATATAACCAGAGACAGGTTGAAATGATTCAATTACAGATCAATCGCCTTGACATTATTGCATTTAGCTTTTCATTCACCATACAGATTACCATATGCAGTGGCTGGCTTCATTGCATACATCTCTCCAGCACATATATCCTTCCGTGTCATCACTCAAGTTATACCTATTACCAACGACTGGCTTTTGATTGTACTAAACGAGGTGCTCCTGTACTACTGATTATTCAGAATTTGGCTCGTTGTTTTTAGAATACAAAATTATACAGCACACCGTGTGAATGTACTCTGAAATTTGTTTTTGCTCATTCGTCTTATGGCCACCTATCTCCTCTTCTCACTGAAAAGTTATAAAATTTTGGATGTCTTACGAAGTTACGATTTATCTCTGACTAGGGCTTTAAGCAACACTTGCTCGGGATTTCATAATCTCAACTCCTCCAAAACGTTTATGCCTTATGGGATAGAAAGTTATGGGCCTCAGATACCTTGACTGGTTTCATGATACCATGTTTACAACTTTACAGTTCGGAACCTTGATCTCACAATCTGTATCAAGATGACCAATTGTTTTTTACATTGGGTTTAAGTGAGAGACCACTTTTTATCTTTTCCTAGTTCAAGATGAGTGCTTGGTATTTCCCATTGGCTTAAAGTTCTTACTTCATTTTGGCTTTGCCTTGTTCAGTCTGTAGCCCATACAGTTCTTTCCAGCTATAATATAAGTGAAGATAAGATAAGTTTAACATACAAGGGGACTAGAGAGAACAATCAGTGACTAAGGGAGTATCTAGATTCTAGAACACTCCTGTATGTAAAAATGTTATCAAAATAAAAAAGATACATATGACTACCAGAAAGAGATGATCATGACCTAGGCCAAACAGAAGAAAAAATTCCTACGAGACTCAAGACCCTGGCAACGTCAGAATTATAAATGGAAATAAAAGTAGAGGCAGAGGAGGGAGAAGTGGCATCCCTACCTCGATCTGCCACTGTGTCGAACCCAGTGTAAACCCTGAGAATGTCATTTGAAGAGTGCTTGGGGCCGAGGGGACCTGGAATCTGGATGTGTAATCCTGGGAGGAGATACGAAGAGAAAAGAAACATCTGAGACCAAGGGAAAGGAACTCATGATAGAAGTATGGTTGCTTGGCTTAACCCAAGTGACCGTACTCCATAGCGAACAGGTCTGGCTTTAAGGTCTTGTAGAGATGACGTGTCTGCTAGCCATGCAAGAGTAACTCCGTTATCACGATTCACACTGACCTACAGCCACCCGGCAAGTTAGTGGGATCGCCCTGGCACTTGATGCCTCCAACAACCAAGATAGGCTGAAAGAATGAAGTAATGAGCCTAATGGTACCCACCCTAGAGAGGCCTCGCAAAGCCTCTCGTAATGAGTGAAGGATCCAATAGCACAAAACAGAATTAACAAGTACATCAGTATTACAATATTCGATTAGATTCATGACAGATCCATACCCCAAGCTTGGTTATTACTAATCAATTCCTTGAATCCAGAAGAATTTTTCTCCGCGTTTAGAAACACTCATATGCCTTATTTTTGAGACGGACGTAGATATCTCCATTGCAGTAAACTTATCCACATGTCCCCGTTTTGTTAATAAGTCCTGCTATTTATTTCGTTAATTTTGAAACTTTTATTGGATCTAAATGGAGGCAGGGCTGTTGTCGGGGCTGTTCTATGGTTTAATTGATAAATGATGAAATGTGACCATAAAAGTGATTTATTTTAGTCTGACTTTTATGATTATGTGTCCAATATTAATGAATATGCCTAGTTTATGATAATCTTGGTGCTTAATAGCTGTATCTGGACAAAAAGGAACCTTTTTAGCATGACCTTATAATATTTTGGAAAATGGGCCCCATCACTGGTTTCACGGGATGGTGATAAAAAGTCAACAATTTCATAAATGTAACCGATGCACTTTATGATTTTTATGATTATGTGTCTAATATTAATGAATATGCCTAGTTTATGATAATCTTGGTGCTTAATAGAGCTGTATTTGGACAAAAAGGAACCTTTTTAGCATGACCTTATAATATTTTGGAAAATGGGCACCATCACCGGTTTCACGGGATGGTGATAAAAAGTCAACAAGTTCATAAATGTAACAGATGCACTTTATCATTGTCTGTGATTGTGCATTTAATCAACAAGGGAGAAAGAATGAATCACTTACACAATGATAAACCATAGTCTAAAGTTTAAACTAGTACTATGATCATGAGAGTTTAAATCTCAGTTCTAAGTTCTTTATCTTAGAAGTTAGATTCCCTCTGGTTTCCCCTATAAAGGCTAGGAAACATCTAAATCACTCAACTTTAACCAATTTAAAATGGTTGTTTCCATTTCTTCATCATGTATACACCGGAGTTCTTGACTCTCTCCAGTCTTGAATAGAAAAGAGAGCAACTTCCATATACCATGATAGCATGTCAAAGGAAGCACACTAAAACTACCACCACCTATTTCCCCATTATCAGCAATAAAGCTTGACATACATTCTCTGATATTCATCAAATTACAATAGGCTGGGTTCCAGCCCATCAATTGAGAATTTTGTTGCATCCCCACCCAGCACTCCCAATGATGGGACAAGTAGCCACTAAACTGGTCATTAAAATTCCGGCCCTCAAGAGACCATTTCACCATAATCCTAACAGAGGTCTCACATGGATGCTTAGAATTAATTAAATGCATGCACAGTGAAAAATCATAAAATGCAGCAGAAATTGTAACATGCAAGCACAGAATAACAGGAATTCATGGCAACCAATGCCTGTAATCAAAATTAAACATTATTACACACAGAACATGCAAAATGTATATATTTCCAGAGCTATAAATAACATTCAATTGTGGATTCATAAACAGAGACAAAACAGTTATTTTTATACAAGAAAATTTCCACCCAACCATAGCCATCCAATAACACTTGTCTCTCAAACATCAAATGAGTAGCAATTACACAGTGGGTGAAGACTTCCTAACTTGCCCAGCAACTATGCACACCTACAGCCATGCATCTCTCATCAAAGGCCTACAAAATTCCCCTTTCACAGCAGTGCTGATTTAGTAAATTTCCCAGTCAGTTCATGGTTAGCCAGGAAGAACACAGCACAAGAAATGTAAACTATGAAAGTGAGAAGGTTAGCATGAATGACAATGAGAGTTGGGGGAATGATGGCTGACTTTTTCTGACTGGAGAATGAAGTACTCTTACATTTCCATATGATGATTGTACCCAGCCCATCCTACAATAACTACAGGAKCAGACTTCCCCACCAATCTCTACATGTATTCAATGATTGGCTTTATAGTCAATGGAGGTGGATGGGTTCATTTAAAGCACATTATGGAAAAAGAGATGAGATCTTAGGCTAAAACTTACCAATAGAGGATTASTTTCCCTTAGTCCCCCGTTCCTCTTCCACTTTGGTGGAATCATTGCCCCGCTCATGCTCTCTGCAGCCATCTTTGACCATTATATATTATATTATGGTATAATATTTGGATAGCTTGAGTTCCCCTTGGCAATCATACCACACAAATCCATAGAAGTATAATTACAGCATCTACATGCTTAGCCATTCACTAGTCAGGCCTTGGCCTTGAACTCTTCACTCAGAATCCACACTAGCACATTTACATCATTTATAAACRGGGTTATTTATTTAAGTTCATGTRGCYTGACTCTCATCATTATAACCATGCACTTACATTTTATGCATAATATGATCCAATACATATCAGGAGTCAAAACTG
The DNA here is from genome assembly GCA_009831015.1 of Picea engelmannii. Lineage (NCBI taxonomy): Eukaryota > Viridiplantae > Streptophyta > Pinopsida > Pinales > Pinaceae > Picea > Picea engelmannii. The sequence continues at coordinate 8,487 of WSFP011471228.1, forward strand.
GGGTATTATAAAATTCTTCATCCGCAGAAAATTTTAATGATCTCCTCTGACATTCATGCATACATTTTAGCTAAAGTTTTGACTTTTAGCTTGATGGAGTTAAGAAGGAAAGGTTTGGCACCCTTTTCCCTATTCATCTTGAAAAACAATAGCTGCAATATGAGGATGAGCTAATTCTAAAATCTTTACCCACTTCATGTAGAAGGGAGGTCTGCAATACCCAGCATATACAACTTGATACCTCAATGGATAACAACCTCTGCAACCTAATTCAAAGACTGCTCTGGATCACCGGGACTGCTATCAGTGAAATTGTAAGTGGATAGACCTTGATGATCGAATCAACATTTAAGGGCCATATAGTACTGTGCACAGTTTTGGTATGGCGCTTATTTGAGCATTGGATCCCTTTAAGTGGCTTCTTTATCGTTAAGTGTGGTTTCATCTCGATTTATGTACTGTAGTGTGGTTTCATCTCGGTTTATGTACCCTACATTTAGACCTTTTTGCTGGCCGACACAATTTTAGAGGTATGTGAAATATTCTAGTTTATTGTGCTTTGAGGCCCCAGCATTTGTGAGCACGGATGAGAGCCATTTGAATAGACTAAAGTTGTACTTTCCAGCTTATCAGTGTTAGAGAACGAGTCCTGAAACACTGCAATAGCACTCCAACACCTTAGCTATGCTCAGTTAACATACTTACCATGGTTGGATCTTAGAAGGATGGGCATAACCTTCAAGGCAACCCGCCCGAGCACAGCAATCTACTGGGTTGAGCTTCATGGGTTTAATTGTTAGTTGTTCGTCTCTGGAAGAGATTCTCCAGCAGATAGGGCTATTGCAAACCTCCCAAAGTCATGGCGAGAACATGGTTGCCTAATAAGCATGGAGTTACGTTTTAGCTTGACCTTCACCAAGTCGAGAGAAAAGAAAATGAACCTAATTGGTCAGGGTAAGGTTTGATTATTACTTTTCCCCTAGGGTTTCACACAAAGGTAACAGTAACTGTAGGATAGTGGCATAGAATTCACTCATCAATCCATGCAATTACTGCATCTACCATTATATGGCTATAAAACTATAAAGCCAAAAACCCAGATCAAAACACTCGGTTTAATAATAAAATCCAAACCCATATCCAAAATCCTAAAATGCTTGCATTCGATGCATACCTCATCACTGTCCTTGATACCAAAACTGCTCAACAACGACCCGTCATTAACAAGCTCTCGATCTTCGTAGGTCAAGCAGAAGTTTCCCCAGACATGACACCTGCAAGAAGAACCCAATTCTTCAAACTCAAAACCCACCAACAGCAACAATTCCTAAGACAGAAAAACAAAATGCAGTGTGGCTGGCATGCATGATACTCTCTATCTGTACCATGAAATCTTGCCTTCTTCCATCTGCGAGTTACCGAATTTGTCCTCAATGGCCTTCTTTAGTTCAAGAACAGAAGCTGTTCCAGGCACACTTACATCTGCAATAGAATCCAACCAATAATTCTCAACAACGCATCTGTGACTCCAAAGCTAAATTTCGTGTTCTGCTCACAACTTACCGAACGATGTATTATCCATTCTGAAAATACAAAGGCGAATTGAACCAGGATTGCACTCTTCTTCTTTAGATAAGAGGGGCGAATCGTCACCAGCCCCCAATACTGCTGCTTCTCTGGATTTCATCTTGGACACCCAAACGAATAACCTCCAATGATGAACGGTATGCTATATTAGCCATGCCCATGCAAAAGAATATCACATGTACACACTAAATATATACTTTAGAACCAAAGAGGAACACCAGCTTTATCCCCATCGGCTTTTGGTAAAAGCAAATGGGTTTGCTGGTTAGCTGAGGGGACAACAGAGTGTATAAGTGGACCCTTAAAGTGCAAGGTGGTAGGATTGCATCTTATGCTTTTCCTTTCGAGAAATTATTTATTTTTTGGCTCAAGTGGGTATCTTGTTTTTTTATTGTAAGGAATTGGTAATTGGACCACTGATTGGGCTCAGCTTTGAACTAGATATCATTGAGTGGATAAGTTTATCATTTTGGTTTTATAATTATATGGATTTGGAATATTATATGGATTTTTCAATTTAAAGAAATAGGGTATATACATTTTTTTAAATTAAGTAGTTAAATGATTAGGTTGAGTTAGTTCTTTATTATATAAACAAGGAAATCTCAAACATCAAATTAATGTAATGTATGAGTAAGTTATAATTTATTTCACTGATTGGGTTCAGCTTTGAACTAGATTTCATTGAGTGGATAAGTTTATCATTTTAGTTTTATAATTATATGGATTTGGAACATTATATGGATTTTCCAATTTAAAGAAATAGGATATATACATTTTTGTAAATTAAGTAGTCAAATGATTAGGTTGAGTTAGTTCCTTATTATATAAACAAGGAAACTTCAAACATCAAATTAATGTAATGTATGAGTAAGTTATAATTTTAAAAATAAATTATGTTATTATTATTTTTTTCTTGGGAAATGTTGGTTGTGGAAAATATTTGAAATACTTTTTCATGATTTATAAATATGGGGTTTCACCTTGAAAAAATCAAAATAATCAAACAACAACAAACAAGATAAACTTAGTCTAGCTCTAGACTAATCAAGTTAATTCTCACTCTCAAAACAAATTGTTATTATTATTATTATTATTTTATTTTTACTTAAATTAAAAAATATGTTATAAATTTAATTAATTTATATAATCTTAAATAATTTAATAAAATTCATTTATTTATTTATCACTTACATTGTTATTATTATTATTATTATTTTATTTTTACTTAAATTAAAAAATATATTATAAATTTAATTAATTTATATAATCTTAAATAATTTAATAAAATTCATTTATTTATTTATCACTTACATGCTATAGTTATTTGAAATGGAAATACACAATATAAACTTTGTTAATTTATATGATAATTCAGTTTAATAAAAATTGTTTATGCTATAGTTATTTGAAATGGAAATACACAATATAAACTTTGTTAATTTATATGATAATTCAGTTTAATAAAAATTGTTTATTTATTTATTATATAGATGAAAAGATGCAAATATCAAAATGTTAAAAATTAAGTAGTAAATTCTCATTAATTTATCATTAAATCATATGGTAACAAACTATTTACAAATTATACTTTATAGGAGTTGATATTAAGACAATTTAATGGGTTTTAACTAGATAATTATACTTAAAATGTTTTTAGTGGAATATTTTGGAAAATTTATCTTATTATTTTGAAAAAAAAGTTTTATTGGGTTGTGACTTAGTAATAAATTAAGATCTTTGAAATGGTCATTTGGATGGAAAGAAGGTTGAACATTATATGTATTTGGCTTTTTGTGATTTGTCATTATTATTGAAATTGGGTTAAGCAATTCTTACCGAAATTGTAATTTTAGATTGATAAAATTGTTGGTTTAATGCAGAAATGGATTCAATGCCCAAACTGTAATTTTAGATTGATAAAATTGTTGGCTTTAATGTAGAAATGGATTCAATGCCCTCAAATATCCCTAGTGCAACCATATTTATAACGCTATCATCTGATATTTGTAATTCCATGAATCCAAAATAATTATTACTAGACTTGGAGCCCAAAATGCCAATTTCCCTTCATGTTATTTTGAGCAACCGGAAAAGAGCCAATTCATATCATGTTTAGTCTACGACTTTGGATAGTAGTATAATGGGGATTGGTTATGATTAATTGATAAAGCCTCTATTGTTGCGTAAAAGACACAAAGTTCAAATCTCTCTACCTCATTTTGAAGTTGGTATTTGTATGGCACTATTGTGGATTTTGGAATTACAATTTCAAATTGATTAATAAAAATTGTTTACATATCAAAAAATAAATTAATAATAATAATAATGTGAGTAATTATGTTGTAACAAAGACAATGGACATATACAATAAATGTTATGATCCTTAACCCTTAGAATTGAATCACAAACAATATATTAAAATTATCAACACTTTATTCAATATCAAAGCCCCGAAGGTAGGGAAACACTGCACAATGATCCTTTTATGGAAGGAGCAACTCCTATTCACTTGCCTCTTTAAGAGGACAACCTCCTAATGAACTAAGCTCCAATAGAATAAACTCCAATACATGCTCCATAAGGAGGACTCCATCCTTATATATAACTAACTAGAGAACCCTAGTCATAATCACCTCCTAACTACCTAGTGGGCCTTCTTTAATGAGGCCACATTACATTTATATTCTATGTTAACTAACTAGTGGGACTTATTTAACAATAACAAAGATAGTGGACTCAACCCACTTTACATTGAATGGCCACCATAACTATATTATTATTACTCTAATGGGCACTTTGGCCCCACATTGTGCCCCTAGGGAGGATCCCAACACTCCACCCCCCTTCAAAAAGTGTTTCATTAAATGCTTGAAGTGAGGATGTACAACCAGAAAATAGGGTCTCATGTACATGTGAAGACTGCAACGTTGAAGTATTCTAGGGAACTAGGGTCCCATATGCAAGGTCTAGCACAATATTAAAGTAGTTGAAGAAGCTCATCCATAAACATGGCTCCCAGAGTGTTCACTGCAATGCTAAAGTAATACTAGGAGCTCGTCCATAATCTAAGGTTCCATGTACACGTATGAGCCTCAATGTTGAAGTAGTCCAAGAATCTTGTCCATAAACCTGGGTCACATGTCCAAGTGCTCATGCTAATGCCCAATTGATGACGTTTAAGCTCAGTGAATGGTTGAGTAGTGTGCTCCAAATGCCCATCATGTTCATGTGGATCCAAATAAATTGATCCAGGTGGATATCGGTGGCCACCCACCTATTACAACTGGCTCAAAACAATTTTCTGTCAACTTACTATTTTTAGCAATTTTTCGGTTCCTAAACTTCTGAGGCCATTTTGAGGGCCTAAATGAATTTTTTTTGGGATTGAGCACCTCAATGATAGCCAAAGGCTATGATTGAGCACCTCAATGATAGCCAAAGGCTATGATTGAGCCCCCAAAATGAATCTCCTCGATGATACCTTTCCAACGAGCTATCGTGCGCCCCAAACAGAGATCGTATGCCAAAGTTACACCCCTGCGAAGTTGATACACCAAACTACCCAAAATGGGGTCCACAAAATTGTTGGCTTTTCATCTTCCGGGGTTAGGGTTTTGGATTTTATTTATGTTAAAAATGCCTTGGAGCCTCATTGTAACAATCATCTTCTTGCGAATGTGAGTAGTTGTCGCATCTCTTCTCAGAGATAAGCTGCCACCATTCTAGCGAGTCTTTCACTCTGTAATTCTACAGTTTTGTACATTTCGCTCATTAATAGAAATTGTGTATTATTGTATCTATGTGTTTATGGTTTTATCTCTGATATACCTCTATTATATTATTGAATTTCTTGCAATATATATGTATATTTCTCTGTTATATCTCCACTCTCATTTCGTGTCGAAAATAATATGGATCATAAATAGAACCCTCCATGTCCAAAACATCATCCACATAGTTGTGAAAGGTCGGTAGTGGATTTGGAAGGAACACTACCATTGGAGAATATGTAAGTTGAAAATTGGTAGTCATAACTGGCACCTGACTTCCCTTGGTGATTATCTTTGCATAAGGTGGAGCAAAGTCATCAAATAGAAGTTGAAAGTAATTATTTTCCTAAAAATGATAATTGTCCATGTATCAATCTTCACAAGCCTCCTCTAAATCATATGAGGCATGTATGTCTCTTGTATAGTCCTCTTCCACATGTCTCCAAAGTTCCAACCTTTGGATTGCTTCATAGGCTTTGTGTAGTTTTTGTGCTCGGTGCTCCATATGGAGTTGGAATATACACACCACTTCAAGGAGTGTAATTCCTTCTACTTTGTGTAACCATTGTTTGTTATGATCTTCATAATCCATAACAAATTCAAGAAAACTTATAGGAGAGGCTTCTTCCACATTCTCTACATTCATCACTAGATAATCCTCAATTATGGGGGCTAATATATCCATGTAAAATACCATACACTACTATAAGTATGAGATCTAGGGCTTTGAAGGTGGAAATTTGCAAGGGTTGTAATATATTGAATATTAATGGAAAATATATCACATAATATACCAAATCAAAGCCGCAAAAATCATTTATCTAATGGCATTGGTTTAGTGGAACTCCATCAAAAGATATATGCTTTACAATATTTGTGGTCATCATTGAAAAACCTTATAAAAACTTATTTTAAATCATCAATATCTTCACTTCTCAAACTTCAATTTGAATGATTTTTTTTTTCAAATTGAGTTTTTTGAGAGGAACTCAGATACACAATTATTTTCTTCATATTCTACATAGAAATCCACAATAATGGATCTACATGTCACGACCCTATTTTTCGTTTTGAAAACCTACAAAATAGAAGTTTTTTTTTTCCCAATAAAGAGCTTTGATACCACTTGTTATGATCCCGAACTCTTAGAATTGAATCACAAACAAAATATTATAATACTTCACAATTATTCAATATCAAAACCCTTTATGTAGGGAAACATTGTACACTGGTATTTTTATGGAAGGGTCAACTCATGTTCACTTGCCTCTTCAAGGAGGCAAACTCTTGATGAACTAAGCTCCAATACAATAAACTCTAATACATGCTCCATAAGGAGGGATTCATCATTTATAGCTAACTAAAGAAACCAGGTCATAGTCACCTCCTAACTATTTAATGGATCTTCTTTAATGAGGCCACATTACTTTTATAAGTTCATTCTTAACTAACTAGCGATCTGTATTTAATAATAACAAACATAGTAAACCCGATCTACTAACATTGAATGGACACCATAATTACACTATTATTACTTCAAAGGGCTATTTAGCCCCTCATTACACCTTTGGGGAGGATCCCAACAATAAATATGTTTGGGCTATTGGTTCCTTTTTTTCCCAGGTTACATTGCCCAAGGAAAACCCATAAGTACTTCCCCTCATTTTGAGGATGGTATCCAGGGTAAACCCTAGAATATTCAGGGCACAAGGTCGATCAACAACAAGGCTTGAAGCCATTACAAGAACATACTCGTTAGGAGCTCAACATGTCACTTGCGGGAATTGAACCTGGGTGGGGAGGATAACAATCATTCCTCCCAACCACCTGAGCTAAACCCAATTGACAAGGGCCATTGGTTCCTATAGAATGAGGTCTAAAATTTGATATATAATTCTCAATCATTTTTACTATGTTTGAATAGCTAATTACAACTATGACTAATGAAACCCATGTTGTGATCGAACCGCTTAACACTTTCTAAATATGCACTGACTAATGTTACATCTCTTTATCAAGATTATGAAACATTCACATAGATACCTTTCCTCCCCTATTTTTTCTTACATTTTTCCACTCATTTAAATCACAATCACACAAAGTTGGTAAAAGTTCTAACTAACTTCCTTAAAATTGATTATAAAAATTATTTCCTTTTTTAAATTATATTTAAATTGACATATTCATATATTCACTCTCTCCAAAAGTAATTGGAATAATTTTTAAATGATAAGTGACATGACCATATCATGTATATGTCCTCTACCTCAAATGGAGGGATTGCGAACTCTTTGATGTACCAAGGTGTAAGCAAATTGCATTTTTTTTAACGTTACTTCAAAATTCATATAGAAAGTGATGTCAACTTCGAGATTTGTTATTTTTTCCTCTTTCCTTGATGAAATTTTGAACACAAATAAACATCTTTCAAAATCGTGGTCTTTTAATATACTTTGCTTTTGAAAATTGTGTTTTTATAATTTAATTTTTTAATCAACACAAATGATTACATTTCAAAATTGTATTTTCTCATTTTAAATTAATTTTTTTATAAATTTAAATATAAAAATTTAAAAAATTCAAATTCTTCATAACAATCTACATCTTCTTAAGAATTTACATCCTAAAAAAAAATTCAAATATCAAAATAAAAAATAAAATAAAAATATGCTCATAACTCTTATTAACATGGAGAATCCACATTAGGGGTGGCAGGTGCGGGGGAGTTATCTTCAATTCCTATGGACAAAAGATCATGGAATACTTATGGGAACTAGGGAAGACCACTAATAACAAAGCGAAAAGCTTTGCAGTCTACATGGGGCTCCAAATTGCACACTCAAGAAACACCCACATCCTCATTGTTCTTGGAGACTCTGAACTATTAATAAGGGATCTCCTCGACCAAACAACTTCTGCCACCCAAATTCCTAGCAGCCTTCATTCCCGAACTAAAACCTTGAAACGACAATTCACCAAGATCCACTTCTTCCATATCCTCCTCTCTCAGAATCAGGGAGTCGGTTGCTTAGCTAACTCAACAAAGACTCTGTAACAGGGCCAACTCTTCATTAATCAAGTAGGATCCCATGCTTGGCTCCCCTAACTCCCACCATCTTAGATGGTTTCCCTTCTCTAAACTGGACCTAACCCTACAAAACTCTACTTCGGAACTAACCCCCTTCAAAACTCTCGACTATCTCGACTACCCCTTCTCCCCTCTCCCCCTTTCCCCTTCATCCCCTCCCTACATCCCAACTCCTCTC
>WSFP011471229.1:0-17685 GCA_009831015.1 Picea engelmannii
GAAGCAAGATCTTCGTCAACTCTTGAACACGTGTGAAATAGAATCAAGCAAGCGTGAGCGTGATAATTAAAGCAATATTGAAATCTATAGATCAAGAAAGTGTGACCCATGTGTTACACATTATTTTGGTCACCTAAGTGATCAATTGACAACATGTGCTCATGTTCCCTGAAAATATTAAAAGAGACTTTCTCCATGAGAAAAGTTGTTTGCTTTTCCTCTTTCAAAAACTATAACAAGGAAGTTCATCACACCCTGCTATATGCATGGGGTGCGACGATGCATGATTGTCGCACTTTGCACTAAAATTGGACTATGATTTCGTCACATGCTGCCTGTGCATAGGGTGTGAGGATTCTTCAGCAAAGGAAAAGTCAAAATTCACGAATGTTCTAGAAGGGAATCTTCTAGAAGATGAGGTGGCCTCCAATCGGTTTCGATCTTACTCGTTCTCTGATTTAGTGGGATCATCCTAATCCCCTCATCCATATCTATTTCACCCTATATAAAGGGGGATCTCTTATGGAAAAGGATAAGGTTTGCAAGGGCTTTCATATGCATTAAGAATTCTACTATAGAGTATACTTGAGAACTTTGCTTTAGTTATCTAAGTCAGATTGTGGATCTTCTTCATCAACGGAATTGGAGAAAAAGTGTGTTTGTTGGAGAAAAGAGCCATTGAAAGGGACCTTGCAACATCAAGGCATGGGTTGTAATCTCCACTTTCCATTTAATATAATGCATCAATACATTTCTTCCCTATAAAGGTGTCTTAAATTTTATTGTATAACTCCTTGATCTTATACACATGATTCATTGGAATATATATATCTCTGTTCTCTCTCTTTGTTATTTTTTGCTTCTTAAACAGGTTCACCATCCCGCAAACTCAAAGAAGGAGCTATAAGGATGACACTAGCGAGGATCAAGTGTCATTTAAAAGGTATGTCATTGATACCTCTATAAACTAGTTTATATGACAATAAGTCTAAGGTGAAGTGTGTATTTTGTCTTGTTTTGTTCTAGCTTCCTGTGGAAGTTAGGGAGATCATTTTGTGTTCGCACTTACCGATTAGTCTAATAACACCATGCCAATTAATATATCATGACTATAAATTAAGATTTAATACAATAAAACCTATCAACATAAAAATTCGACCATGGAAAAATAATCATGAACAAAGTGAAAAAGAAAAAGTAAGCTGACCTAGTCAGTTAGTATAACTAAATATTTTGGATTGACTAGAAGGATGGACTTATTTGTACTAAACAAGTTGACCAAATTAAAAAATCTGAACAAAAAACATGGGTTGACCAAGTCAGAAAACTTCATCAAAAAAGGGAAACCAATTCAGTAGGTAGCACTAACCAACACAAAATTTTTGACTCGAACAAAACTTTACTAGACTCTATTTACCACCAACTACCCATCAATACCTCATACTATTCACACAAAAAATAATTAATTCCCACCATAAATTTCAAACCACGTGAATCCATACTTCCCACACTTGAAATCAGTGATGCATACAATTTTGTCACCTTGATTTTTACTCCCAAAAGATCGAGTGATGAAACTCCAAACCCTGAAATCGATTGTTCAAATTATGTCCTCCCAAATCAAGTAGATTTGCTCGACACAAATCCTTTCAAAAGAATGTTGAGAATGAGGGGACAAGTTCAAGATTCCTTGGTAGAGCCAAGGACTGAACAAATATCCGATAGGGAAACTATGAATGAGATGGAAATTAAAATGCACAACATTAAACAAGCTCACATAGAGGAAATCCCATGGGACAAACACTTTCAAATTTTTACAGCATGGGGCATGGATGCTGGTGTATGGAAGGAAGAAGCCAAATTTCTCAAATGGGTTAGCATTCGACACTACTTGGGTGCCCTATGGATTGTAGATCTTGGTGGTTGGAAAGAAGAGGCTTTGAAATTCATTATCAGTCAGTATCATGGAGGCCACTTATGACTAGAAAACCCAGTCGACATCACATGAGGCCTAATTCATATAAACACGGGGTTGTCATACAATGTAGAATCAATGCCCAAAACTTCCAACATAGCTGATTGAATACAAAAGGTCATGGGTTTGATGTCAACTAAGAATTCAAATGGAATGCTCATCAACGAGGCTAAATAACAACACACCAAATGGACTTGTATCATTTTTCATTATACTTCATCGTTGCAAGCCGAGCATCTCATGTTAAACTTACAATATTGGAGGCTATTGGTTGCATTCAAGAAAGTGGGGAGAGATTCAATTAGTTAGAGAACCTAGAAAATATCATCAAGATATTGCAAGGAATTCCAAGATCAAGGTAGAGAAATCATATTACCCTCTCTCCTCATATATATAGCCATGAGCCAGGTCAACATGATTGGAGAGGTTGTCTTCACAAGGGATATAATACTGTCTTAGGACAATTTCCAAATATTTTCACTAGGTGGAGCAGATTTGTTGGATTCCCGCCCACCCAATGTAATGTTAAAAAATTAGGTCCATAATCTTAAGAATGCTTCCCATAGATGGAGATTCGAGTAGGTAGTCCATCAAGCACTAATGTGGTCATGTGACATTCATATCTACATCGACATGACCAAATTATGGTGTGGGGACGATTTAGTTATGGCTCCAAAAGACTTATCTTATCAATCGACATGACTACATATTTTGAATAGTTAGAAATGTAGATCGACACCTAGTTTTCCATTCCTCTAGAAGTTTTGGAAGAAGATATTCCCATCATAATGCCTCTTATAGATGCATATCTAGAATAAGAAAAGGAGGTTGATCTCTACACCATACGATTTGTAAAACATTCAAAGAATCAAGTGGTGTCCCATGTGAAGCGAACTCGTACAAAAAGAAAACAACCAAAAATAGTTGGGCCTACAAAAGACAAACAATCGATCAAGTGATTTGCATAACCAATCAACATTTATTTTAAAGGACTCCTCAAATCCGACTGACAACTCAATTTTTGTAACTACCTCGTCATTACGACTACAAGAGACTCAATGCAAAAGCATTTTTTTTTTTGTTTTAAGCAGGAAGGAGACAATGACAACAATTAAACCACATAACTTGATGATGAACACAGCGCACACAGATCAGACAACATACAACAACGAACCATCATACTAGCACATCATGCAACTAGAGAAAACATGCGATAATCAATTAGACAAACAAAACGGCTACCCGCCCGGTACAAGAAAGACAATGCCTACAAGGTAAAAGACAACATCAACAGTCCCGACACAATGACTTCGATGACCAGTAACTAGAACCCTCTACTGCACGAAAAATTAATCACATTAAGGCGTTACAAAACCAAGTACCAACATCAATTACAAAGAACAATACGCCCACATCGGAAAGCACAAGACTTTGGCCAGGTTATCATTTGCATCTATTAATCAGGGTACGCCATGATCCCCTCATCAGGAATCATTCTATCACAAGGCGATAGGCATGACAGTAAACGTGGCGTAACATAAAATATCTAGACCTTTAACCCAAGCAAAATCCCTCGCGCTAGGAGACCGAAGTATCTGTCAATAAATACATGAAGACTATACCCAAGCACCCAATCAACAAGTCACTTAGATGAGAGGTGACATCAATCAAATTAAATTGCGCAACTAACCAAAAGATTGCTTGTTTTCCTACGAGGCAATCATCTGTGGTGTAAAAACTATGACCAACCACCATTTACAATTCAACCTAAGGCACAAGGCACATAGTAACCAATTAACTGTTAAACTATTAATCGATTTAGATAATAAAACTATTAAACCCTCAACCATTAATCTTGCGCAAGCCATTAAACTATTACACAAATAAACTATAAACCATTAATTGTTAATCATTATGACTAAGTGTGAATGAGTGAACTATTACCATTTGCAATTAATCAAAAATCTATTACCATTGTAGCAATTAATCTATTGTGGAAAAAGTTAAGGGACTAATATATAGGACTCATAAATAAACAATTGCTATATAAAAAAAATTAATCTATTGGTTGCAAAAGTCATAAGACTGATATATAAAACAATTGAAATATAAAAACAATTAATCTATTTTTATTTTAGAGAAGATTCCACTTGATCTATGCTTGCAATATGCGCGATTCTACATTCCAAAACATTTTATTTAAGAGAAAATTTATTCATGATCTATGGATGTAAGAGCCACATTTTTGCATTCCTGAAAATGTTTTAATTAAGAGAAAATTCATTCATGATCTGTGGATGTAAGAGCCACGTTTTTGCATTCCTGAAAATGTTTTAATTAAGAGAAAATTCATTCATGATCTGTGGATGTAAGAGCCAAGTTTTTTCATTCCTGAAAACGTTTTAATTAAGAGAAAATGCATTCATTATCTATGGATGTAAGAGACACATTTTTGCATTCCTGAAAACGTTTTATTTAATAGAAAATTCATTCATGATCTGTGGATGTAAGAGCCACATTTTTTCATTCCTAAAAACATTTTAATTAAGAGAAAATTCATTCATGATATGTGGATGTAAGAGCCACGTTTTTCCATTCCTGAAAACGTTTTAATTAAGAGAAAATTCATTCATGATCTGTGGATATAAGAGCCACGTTTTTGCATTCCTGAAAACATTTTAATTAAGAGAAAATTCATTCCCAAGAAGGTGCAAAGATTAATCATTCAACAACGAATCAATCAAAGATGCGGAAATACTCATTCACAAAAACGCAAAGATTAATCATCTAGAAGACACAAATATTTATCATTCAAGCGTAGAGATTTATCATAAGAGGAAAATGCAGAGATAAGTAAGGGATAGATAATTGGGATAAATTTATCCTTCACTTATTATCCATGCATAGGAAAGTAGGACATTTGAATCTATAGGTCTTTAAACATTGGAGTGACGACCGTCCATTCAGCTCCTGGCTGACTGCTCAGGCATGGACTAATAACTTAAGGGATAAGGGACAGAAGATAAAAACACATTTTTTCTTTGTATTAATCAATAAAACCAAACACAAAAAAGTCATTGCAATCAGGGGTTGGGTTTGCCATGGGAAATCAATTCAAAATACAACGAGCATAAGGCTGGGAAGACTTTAAGTTCTTTGATCATAAACGTTGGGCTCATCAAGACAATTTTCTGAAGATAAAAATGAAATCTCTGGATAGTGTTACGCTGAATAAAACATAAAATTTAACATAGTATAAGTACATTACTGAAGGCACAAAAAAAATATTTAAACTACCATTCAATACAAATATACACGTGTACCGTAACCAAATGTGAAAGCTCTGAAGTCATTGTCCCGCGCATGCTCTGTCCAACTCTCACTTGCCAACCGATGTGACCTCACTGGTACCTCCCAGCCAACGCTAGGGGTACTCTTCTTCCCCTTGAGCCCCCTAAGTCGTAAAGGGGCCACACACACAATACTAGAGAATCCTAGCACCCAGCTCGCCTCGTAAGGTCGAGCTACCACTCATTACTCGAGCTGGGTATCCCAACTCCCACAAGAGAAAGTTCAGTCAAGGTAAAATTTCAACAGCGTAACATTACGCAAAAATATCCGCTCCATACTCCTCCTCCTCCATCCTTTTTATAGATTTTTTAAGTAATTAGTTTCCCAAATTCTCATTAAATTCATTGTTCATTAAATTAATTAGGAAAAACCTCCCCCATACACATGTCGTGCGATCCCCTAGTTGCACCAGAAAATCAATTTTATTAATTAATTAAATATTTCTATTTCCCTCATCCACCTAAGAGAATTCCTAAAAACGCTCCTCGGTGTCCCAACATTCCCTTACAATTCTTAAATGACTTACATCTTACATAAATCCTAGTTGAGTTCATATTTAGAAAGTTCCAAGGCAAGATTCCTTACTAAGTTAGACATTCAACTTTTTCTTTACGTTTCCCCTTTTCTTTAAGTTTCTCTTTTTCTTTAAATTTCCTATTTCTTTTAAGTTCCCCCTTTTTCCTTTTTAACTAAAAATCAATTTAGCAAGTGTAGATAAAACAACCATTTACCCTTTTCCATTTTAATTAAAAATTAATTTAGCAAGTGTAGATAAAATAACCATTTACCCTTTTTCCCTTTTAATTAAAAATTAATTTAGCAAGTGTAGATAAAAACAACCATTACCCCTTTTTAAAAATTTAATCATCGATTATAATTTTGACTTTAATAAATAAGTTTGAATTTCTTACCCTCCTTCTTGTTACAAGTTTATTTATTATTTTCTTTGACCACATGTTCTACTTAGACCTAGGTTTAAATTTTACTAGGCTGGGTGACATTTTTTTTTTATTAGGAAAAATGTTTTTAAACTTTAGTTATCACTTCATTCATTTTAAGGTCGTCTAGGTCCTAAGGAGGCATAGTTTTCTAGGCACTAGTTTTATTCACTTACTAGTTGAAATCACGACGTGCCCTTCAGGACGCACTACGTGCTCCAAGGGTGTCACTTGACTCTTTTTATTTTCCTTGCGTGATATGCCCTTCAGGACGCACTACGTGCTCCAAGGGTGCCACTTGTCTCTTCCTGAATTTGGTAGACGTCAAACCCCTGGAGTCAATACTTCTCCAGGTGATCTTGTGGGAGACTGAGGGCCTCTAAGAAATAAGGCCCTTGCCTTATTGCGCATCCCTTAGACTCATCATGAGCGATATTCATAGTCTACCATCATGACATCGTGGGTCTTCTCGAATTAGGTAATCGTTAACCTACAGTTTGAGCCACGACGAGAGTGCTAGTAGGTTGTGACAGAGATACTACCACACCTCTCCCTCAATGTATCTAGTTGTCCTGCATGACCTCTCTACTCCACATGTGAGTCTGGTCAACAAGCTATCGTCAGCCTGCATCTATTAACGAATCATGTCAACAATAATAATCAATCATCATAACATCTAATCATATGTACATATTTCACATCAACAACGTTCAAACCCCAATAGTCCACTCCCTGACTTGATCTAGAGTTCAAGGGGTTTCATCGATGCCTCTGCATCCTCAATGTCCAAAGTCCTGCACACTCAGGAGGACCCAATAAATAGCAACTATCAAAGTAAATACGACAAAATAACATATCATCAAATCCACAATATCTCATAATCATAATCAAAACAACCAATAGTATAATAACCCAGATCACTTGCACACAAGTGTCCTCAAGGAATAGGTTCACTCAGTGCGTGCAAGAGCGAGATGTTACATGCACCCCCTCTTGGTTTAAACTTCTTCCCGAAGTTTCATAGTATATAAGTGTCTAAATAAAGTGTATCATAGTGTCAAAGTCTATCTATCAAACAAAAATGGAAACTGCTGGCGCATATCATATGCGTCCTCCCAGGTCGCTGAGTGCGGACTATAGTCGTCTGACTGGACCTTGACCTGATCTATTGTTCGACGTCGTAGTTGTTGAATGTGATGGTCTAGTATGTGGATTGGTTGTTCCATGAGCCCACCCTCGTCAGATACTTGCAAGGAACTCATGTCAATAACATGTGTAGGATCACTAATATAATGTCTCAAAACAGATACATGAAAAACATCATGCATACGCCTCAAAGAATCAGACAAGGCTAGTCAATAGGCAATGAGCCCCTTATTTTCCACAATATCGAAAGGTACCATGAACCTAGGAGAGAGTCTAGCACCCTTTCCAAACTTGATTGAACTCTTATGCAGTTTCACCCACAAGAAGACTCAATCACCAACCTCATAACTACGGTCGACACAGTGCGCATTGACATAACTCTACTGTCGATCCTGCACTTCTTTGTTCCTTTGTCTTATTGTTTGCATTCGATATTCCATTTCTTGGATTGTTTCTAGCCCCACCAGGACCCTATCCTCAAGCTGATCCCAACTCAAAGGCGTTTGACACGGTCGCCTGTAAAGAAACTTGAAAGGCAACATCTTAATGGTGCTTTGATAACTGTTGTTATATGCAAATTCTACTAGTGGCAAGAATTCCTCCCAAAACTTCTGTTGGTCCATCACGTACATACACAACATATCCTCCAAGATTTGGTTTGGTCATTCGGTCTTCCCGTCTGTCTCTGGGTGATACGCGGTACTAAAGTTAAGTTGGTTTCCCAAGACCTCTTGGAAACTAGTCCAAAATCATGTAGTAAACATCAATCCTCGATCGGATATAATCCTCTTAGGCACACCATGCAACCTCACAATATCATTGATGAAAACTATAGCTATGTCAGGTGCTTGATACGTCATACACATAGGAATAAAATGAGCACTCTTCGTCAGAGTGTAAACTACCACAAAAACCGAGTCGTGTCTCCTTGTTGTCAATGGTAATTCAATAATTAAATCCATCGAAATGACCTCCCATTTTGATTTTGGAATAATGTGTGGTTGTAGTAATCTTACCGGATGTCTATGTTCATCCTTCACCTGTTGACATTCTAGACATCTTGCCACATATTTGACTATGTTTGCCTTCATCCCTTCTTGAAGAATAAGGGTTTAAGGTTTTCCCTCATCTTCTTGATTCATGGGCGAGCCATGTACACTACTCTGTGAGCCTTGTTTAGGATCAAACTCCTCAACTCATCGTTGGGCGGTACGTAAATTCAACCTTTAAATCTCAATAATCCATCGTTGTTCAAAGTAAATCCTTCAAATTTTGGTACCATCATTGTGTTTTGTCCGATAAAATCCTTGACCTCTTTAGTTATAGTTGCACTGTAAAGTTAGAATATTTTCACACAGATTTGTCTGAAGAGGCATCACCGAAAATATGCACCGTCTCTGAATCAACATCCCTTTATGTAAGTAATCTCAAAATCATACTCACTAAGAAATTCTGACCAACATCGTTGTTGCGCATTCAAGTCGCTTTGCGTAAAGATGTGTTGTAGTTCACAGTGGTTCATTTTTAGTTCAAATTTTTGTCCAATAAGGTAGTGTCTCCAAACTCTCAAGGCATAAACAATGGCTAACAACTCCAAATCATGCATCGCATAGTTCTCCTCATGCCTTCTCAACTTTCTTGAGATGTAAGCGATCACTCGACCGTCTTTCCTCAAGACTTCGCCTAAGCCTTCCTTGGATGCGTCAATGCATACCAAGAAGTCCACGTCCATGTCAGGGACCTTTAGCATCGGTGCATTTGTCAACAACTCCTTCAGCCTCTGAAATGCTTCCGCGCATTTCTCGATCCAAACAAACTTCTTGTTCTTATTTTGCAATTTCATGATTGGATTTGCTATCTTCGAAAAACCCTCGATGAACCGTCGATAGTATCCTGATAAAACCGTAAAGCTACGCACTTCTGGGACATTCATCGGTGCAGGCCATTCCATAATAGCCTCGACCTTTGATGGATCCATAGTGATACCTTCGTCGGAGATGACGTGCCCTAAGTAATGAATCTTCGATTGATAAAACGAGCATTTAGATAATTTCCCATACAATTTGTTCTCTCATAGAAACTATAGTACCAGGCACAAGTGCACGTCATGCTCCTCCATCGTCCGAGAGTAAATCAAAATATCATCAATGAAAACTTGGACGAACTTGTCCAAGTATTCGCGGAACACCCCGTTCATCAAACTCATAAATACCCCAGGGGCATTTGTCAGTCCAAAAGGTAAAACAATAAACTTGTAATGTCCAAACCTCGTCTTAAAGGTGGTATTAGGGACTTCATCCTCCTTGATCCATAACTGGTGATACCCTGATCTCAAATCGATCTTTGAAAATGTCGTCGCACCTTTCATCTGATCAAACAAATCATCAATCCTTGGCAACGAATATTGATTCTTGATCGTTTCCTTGTTCAATTGACGATATTCAATGCAGAGCCTCCACGACCCATCCTTTTTTCGTATGAAAATAACAGGCACACCCCATGGTGACACACTTGGACATATAAGTCCTAGGTCCAACAACTCCTTCAGTTGAATTTTCAACTCCTGTAACTTCGGGGTCGACATCCGAGAAGGCGTTCTTGTTATCAGTTCAGTCCCCAGTTTTAGGTCTACGATAAATTCCAATTCCCTCTCTGGAGGCATCCCAGGTAACTCCTTAGGGAAGACATCCGCAAACTCTCTTACCATCGGAAGGTGTTTTAGACCTTCTGCTACTCCCTTCTCATTTAACGCAAGGATCGCATAAATATCACATCCCTTGCACATGCTCTTCCATAGATGCAAAGAAGAGATGAACCTCAGGGAAACCCCCTGGTTCCAACCTACAATCATGCGTCTTTTCCCCTCATCATCGACCAAGCTCAACCATTTTGTCTTACGGCTGAGTATTGCCTCATGCAATTCCAACCAGTCCATACCAATCATGATGTCATAAGATCCTAAGATTATGATGTACATGTTGGCCCTGGTGACAAACTCTCCTAGGTTAAGGATACAACCCATAACCTTCCCACCAACCTTTTGTTTGGCTCCCAAAGCCATTTCTACAAAGCTAAGCTCATCCTCTCTGACTGCCTTTACCTTAATTATTTTAGCACTGCACACTAAATAAAAATTTCGGTAACACCTGGATCTATCAAAATACTAAGGGTCTAGTCAGCGACGGTACCTGACATTTTGAGCACATTCGACTGGTGCTCTACGTAGCAGTTATTCACCGTTGCAAGAATCCGAGGGGACTTGCCCAAATCTCCCATGGTAGTGGGTCCGACTGGTCTAGATGCTCTAATCCTCTCCACTGGGAAGTCACGCTAGTAATGTGGTTCCGCACATGTCCAACACCCTTTCATCGGTTCAGTACTCCTGGTACCCAAAGTATAAGCCGAAGTCCCACCAGGCTGGAAACCTGGTCTGTTCTACTGAACATGCCTAAACTGATGCTGCAACGGTTGACGTTGTTGCTGGTGCTATGGTCCACGGTAAGGAGTTTGTTGCTGAGGCGTTGGTCACCTAGGTGTAGTGAAAGTGGATCCTCTTTGGAAGCCACGGTATCTTGGTGAATGTCTAGCTGGTGTCTGATGCTGCTGCACACCAGATGACACATGTCCTGTGGGTTTCGTTGGAGCCCTGCTCTGACCCTCACTGATAATCTCCTCCTCTGCTATGAGGGCCTTCTGGATAACATCATGCAAGGTTTGAGGCAACATAATCCTAACCTTTGCATGAATGCTAACATTAAGGCCAACCACAAACTTGTTGACCTTAATTTTCTTTGTATTTAGGTTTGAAGCATACCAAAGAAGCTCCAATAAAATGGGCCTCGTATTCGAGCACTATACGACCGCCCTGTCGAAATGCGTTGAACTTGTTGAGATGATGCTCCATGAATTCCTCAGATAGATACCTCTCTCGAAACTGTTCCTCAAATAGTTCCCATGACATGTCTTCGACTGCCATGTTCAATTGTGGTAGGATTGTCCTCTACTATAGAAGAGCGCTCCCCTTTCACTTGAAAGACCACCATGCGGACCTTCATGTTGGAGGTCGTAATCGTGAAGCGTGAAGCAAAATTCCTTTATCTCCAGCCATGCCTCGACGACTGAGCCATCTGTGACACTCGTGGACTTGAGAACTTATCCTTCTTGAGTTCTCGTTGAACTTAATGGTACTGGCTGGGCACGCTGTGGACTCGCAGCAGTATAGGCACCCTCGCCTTATCTCATTATGGATGGTGAATCAAGGCCTCTGATGTTCTCTAGAGGGGCCTTGTCAGAACATCACCATCCCTTACAACAATCAAATCCAGCCAAAAGAATTGTCCTTCCCCCTTGGGGAATAGACTCTGAGGGCATGGGCACTTCCAGAGGCGTCACACCTCCTTCCACGGTACCATGTTGCAAACCTCTGTGGCATCCTCTATTCGAGATCACCGCATGGACACGTTAAAGTTTTAAATAGAGCTAGGTTATTACTCAAGGGTTTATTGTAGTGGAAAGCATGGCGATCCACAGTTGCAGGGTTGAAGCCGCTCTGATACCATATGTAATGACCCCGTCGTTATGACTACAAGCGACTCAACACAAAATAACTTTTTTTTGTTTTTGTTTTAAGCAGGAAGGTGACAACGATAACAGTTAAACCACACAACTTGACGATGAACACAATGCACACAGATCAACAAACAAACAACAACGACCCAACATACTAGCACATCATGTAACTAGATGAAACATGCAATAATCAATTAGACAAACAAAGCGGCTACCCACCCGATACAAGCAAGAAAACGCCTACAATCTAAAGGACAACATCAACAATCTAGAAATAATGGCTTCGACAACCAATAACTAGATCCCTCTACTGCGAGCAAAACTAATCACATTAAGGCATTACATAATCAAGTACCAACATCAATTACAATGAACAATACGCCCACATCGGGAAGCACAAGACTCTGGCTAGATTATCATTCACATCTATCAATTAGAGCATGCCATGATCCCCTCATCAGGAATCATGCTGTCACAAGGTGATGGGCGTGATAGTAACAGTGGCACAACATAACATATCTAGATCTTTAACCCAAGAAAAATCCCTCGCGCTAGGAGACCGAAGTATCTGTCAATAAATACATAAAGACTATACCCAAGCACCCAATCAACAAGTCACTTAGATGAGAGGTGACATCAATCAAATTAAATTGCGCAACTAACCAAAGGATTTATTGTTTTCCTACAAGGAAATCATCTGTGGTGTAACAACTATGACCAACCACCATTACAATTCAACCTAAGGCACAAGGCACATAGTAACCACTTAACTATTAAACTATTAATCGATTTAGATAATAAAAATATTAAACCTTCAACCATTAATCTTGCACAAGACATTAAACTATTACACAAATAAACCATAAACCATTAACTGTTAATCATTATGACTAAGTGCGAATGAGTGAACTATTACCATTGCAATTAATCAAAAATCTATTACCATTGCAATGATTAATCTATTGTGGAAAAAGTTAAGGGACTAATATATAGGATTGATAAATAAACAATTTCTATATAAAAATAGTTAATCTATTGGTTGCAAAAGTCATAAGACTGATATATAAAACAATTGAAATATAAAAACAATTAATCTGTTTTTCTTTTAGAGAATATTCCACTTGATCTATGCTTGCAATATGCACAATTCTGCATTCCAAAACGTTTTATTTAAGAGAAAATTTATTCATGATCTATGGATGTAAGAGCCACGTTTTTGCATTCCTGAAAACGTTTTAATTAAGAGAAAATTCATTCTTGATCTGTGGATGTAAGAGACACGTTTTTTCATTCCTGAAAATGTTTTAACTAAGAGAAAATTCAATGATGATCTGTGGATGTAAGAGCCATGTTTTTGCATTCTTGAAAACATTTTAATTAAGGGAAAATTCATTCATGATCTGTTGATGTAAGAGCCACGCTTTTGCATTCCTGAAAACATTTTATTTAATAAAAAAATCATTCATGAGGCTTCACACCAGGAGGGTGTGATAGAACGTTGAGGGTTCTGAGGGCCGTGCACGAAGGATGCACTTCTGAACTCTGCGGAGTCAGACAAAGACGTGCTGCGGCACAAGAGCTGGAGTCATCAACAGAGAAGGAAGACCTCAAGGTCGCTGAATACATTGGAGGCGAGGCTGTGTATGAGAAACACAGTTGCAGACAGAATCTCTTAGGAGTTCTGTAAAGGCTCTGCCAAGTGGGCATTGAGCACAGGCACCAGGTGCAGTTGAAGGAACTCCATTGTGAGTTCAGACATAAGACATAATCTATGAGGAGTTCTTTAGAGCTCTGCCAGGTGGGCATTGAGCATGTGTACAGTGGTGCACAGAGGAAGGAACTCTGCTGAGAGTTTGAAGGAGGAGATAGAATCACTGAGGATTCTGAGAGCTCTTCCAGAAGGGCATCGAGCAAGTGTAAGGAGTGCACGAAAGGAGACAGAACTGCTGAGTGTTCTGTGAAAGAGAAGGAACTCTTCCAGGAGGGCATCGAGTCAGGGCGCAGGTAGGCGCAGAAGTGAAGAGAACTCTTTGAGTTCTGGAAGAGAGGAAGAATCCACTGAAGGATCTTCGCGGGGTTACTGAACACCCCGAAGGCTCAGTAAGGGGTCGCTGGAGCAGAAAGAAAAGCTCAGGAGAGAGAGTGCTTTCACGCACAAAGTCGAGCTGCAAGGAGTGCAGAGGCTGAAGAACTCTTTGGAGAGTTCAAAGTACCCAAAGCTCAGGAGGGTCAGCGATTATATATGTGCAGTGAAGCTCAAGTTGAACGAGTTCACAGAGAGAAGAGAACCAAAGGTCGGAGGCCTTTGAGAACTTGGAAATTCTTCCAAGACTAGGAGAAAGTGCATAGGATAAGCTTAGGAGAGATCAGCAGCTGTCGGATCGACGGAGGAACAGATCTAGACCATTGATTTTCTATGTCCAGGAGGAGCTCGGGAGGAGCCTACAGAAGGAGGAGACTGACATCCGTCGGATCTCACTCAGAAATCTCGTTAGTCGTCAGATTGGGAGGAATTGCACAGAGTTTAATCCTTTGAAGGAGCGTAGAGAAGGAGAACAAATCTGGGTCGTTAGATCTGGGGCAGATACCTGACAACCATTGGATCTGTGGAAGTTGCATGAGGTTTAGCCATCGGGATATCGACCATCAAGAAATCGAGATTCCTGAGGTCGTGAGAACTGAGACATCACAAGTCTTGAAATCCTGACGGGATCTGGACCGTCCGTTAGCGAGGACACGTGGCGGAGATCAAGCACCATCGACGTTTTGGCGCATCGGGAGATCGACATTCCCATGGACAAGAGATCGGGGAAAATCCAGGTCGAAAACCCCGACATAATCTGAGCCGTCCATTCAGAGGGACAGGTGTCGGAGATCCGGAGCGAGTCGAGATATTGGTCATTGGGAAATCGGAGTTCCTGAGGACAAGAGAACTGGGACATTAGAAGTCTCGAAATCTTGACATAATCGGGACCGTCCATTTGAGGAGGACGCGTGACAATCGTCTAGCGCCATTGGGAAAAGTCCCGACAGGGAAGCGTCCATCAGAGTTTGGGTCCATCGGGATATCGGGGATCCCGTGGACGTAGGGTTTGTGCACCTTGAAATCGCGAAACGTGAAACCTCGATCAATAGGCGCCAACTGTCAGCACAACAAAGAAGGAGGACAATGGCGTAGTGGAAGACAACTGTCAGCCTGATGGAGAATCTGGATTTGGATGATCGCGAATCCCGTAGGCATGTGTTTTGCAACATCGCAAACCCCGAAACCCCGATGGGGTAAGGTTGTGGTCCCGGGGTAATGGTCACGTGGACCAGGGCTGAGCCAGGAGGGCTAGCTGAAGCTGAGGCGCGTTGGGAATCGGAGAATCACGAATCCCGTGGGCGTATGCACATCGACATCGAAAACCCCGAAACCCTGACGTAGAGGTTTGACTACGGTCACGGGGAGCACAGTCGTGTGGACCATTGCATAGTCGGAAGGGGCAAAAGCTTGGAAAAGGCGTGTCGGGGATCGGAGGATCACAGATCCAAGGGACGTTTGCATTATGACATCGCAAACCCTAAAACCCCGACGAGAGGTTTGACTGAGGTCATATGGTAGTGGTCACGTGGACCAGAGCCTAGCCAGGAGGGCTAGCGCACAAAGGGGACGCATCAGGGTTTTGAAGCTCGAAATCCCGACAGGAAGGTAAGGATATGGTCTTATGAATTCTAGTCATATGGACCAAGAGCCAAGGTAGAAGGGGCGTGCATCAGTGAAAAGGAGCTCGTCGGTAATCGGGGATTGGAGAGGTGAGAAACTCTCGACAGTGGGAAGCTCGAAACCCCGAAGCCCGATAATAGTTTTCCTGTGGGGAAATTGTTCATGGCTCATGCAGAGGCCGTGAGGAAAGAAGGAAGGACCTGTGGACCGGATCGGGTATTTGAGCAGAGATTCCACTCAGGAATCTAAAGAGCTAATTCGACTCAACAGAGAGAATTTGAATGATCCTTTGAGCAGGCGAGGAGTTTATCGGAGGTGGTAGCTCACCGCCTGTGTCAAGTGGTATCAAAGCTTATTCTTGTCTGTATATTTTAGGCAGGAAGAGGAGAGAGGAAGACAGAGCATTGGAGGACTCTGTAAGGACTTGTTTGCAGGTAGGTAGCAGTCCATAGACAGTCAGGAGGACTGTAGGATGAAGCTGGAAACTCCTAGGATGCGGAGTGACAGCAGCAGATTTTCCAGAAAGGAAAATAGAGGAAGCAACAGGGCTACTGAAGGCCGTAGGTATGCTGGGAGGAGAGAGCTATGGAGCCAAGAAGATATAGATGAAGAGCTCGCTAACATAAAAAGAGAAATGGCGAGACTCGAATTGAAGATATGACAGGATAAGGAGTCGAGATGGGTGTATGAATGGCCTATGAAAGATGCCAAAGGAAAAATGACCAGTCAGGGAGTTGATGGTCAGAAGACAACGGAGGCTGTTAATAGGACGGTTGAGATATGTAAACCGGAGACTGGGAGAGGTCTCGATGATGAGGAAGATGAATTGGGATCAGCTGAGGATCTCAAGCACTGCCAGGAGGGTAGAGAGGAAATTCCAGTTTTCCAGGAGGGCAACAAATTGAGATCAACTGAGGATCTCACGGACTATCAAGAGGACAGCCAGGGAATTTTACATTGCCAGCTGGGCAATGAAAAGAGATCACTGCGGGATCTCGAAGACTGCCAGGAGGGTAGCAGAAACATATCAGACTGTCAGGAGGGCAAAGATGAGAATTTGGGACCATATGAAGGTCTCATGGACTCAGAGGAGAGTTCAATTCACCAAGGAGTGCTGATGAAGATGGGATCGGTTGATCTCATAGTCTGCCAAGAGAGAAGCAGGGACATCCCATATTGCCAGGTGGGCAGGGATGAGAAGATGAATTTGGATCAGCTAGAGGAGATGACAGAGCAGATGAGACTGTCTGATGGTCTCATAAATTCGGAGATGAATTTAGATCAGTAGGTGCAGTTGACAGGGGAGGAAGATCATAATGATCTTCTGATGATTGGGGGAATTGGAATATTCCTACCATATGCCCAGGAGGAGGAAGAAATTTGTGTTGCAGATGGTGCAACAGCAGAACAATCACAACTAACGATGACTGTTAAGGAGGAATTGGAGCAGACTTTAGAAGCTGCCCAAATAGAAGCAGAAGAAGAGAAGGAGCATTCTGAGGAATGGCTCGATGATTTCGATCAGGGAGCTGAAAAGCAGGAAGCTGTAGCACTGAAGCTAGCAGCGAAGGAAGCCGAGGAGCAGGCAAGAAGATTTATCACTCCATGGGAGATGGAGCTAGAGATGTTGGAGGATTGGTTGAACAATCTAGGGCCAACAAGAGAACTGACAGAAGTTGAGTTGTCAGGGAAGGTGACTGAACAACAAGTCAGTCAAAGGGAGACTGCAGAGCTGAAGTCTACAACAGAGTGGCAACTTGAGGTCACAGATGAAGATGAAGAGGAAGAAGGCATGGGAGATCATAGCGATCTGCCCATGTGCCAAAATTTTTTGAAGCTGAGGAGACTGCATGAGCAGGACCAACCATGGGAGAAGCTGGATGAGGTAATCGAGAAGATCATGGAGCTGATGTTGGGATCAACAAGAAATTCCAGTGAGGAGAGGCTGAGCAGAGAAGAAGCAGCAGCAGCTGCGCAACAGAAGCAACAACAACAGCAGG